>JAVTVY010046968.1:0-22632 GCA_036873755.1 Hanleya hanleyi
TTGACCTTTATTACGTTGCTATGACGTATTGGGGAAAACCCACGTACGCACGGTTCAGTTTGAATTCGGCCGAACAACTCCTTCAGTTTTGCACATGAGCGAACTACTTTTCATATGCTCTGTCCAGATAAACAGGGGAAATAACCTCCAGATAATTCTTTTCAACGCTAGGTCAACAGAGGTATTATGCAGACTTGAAAAGTAATCGAAATATTCGGCAAACATCTATTTTACTATATATGATGTCACTTCCGGCGATGTGCGCGAAGGCCGCGAATCCGGTCCAAAAATCTGACTGGTGGCTGGGGTGTTTGCATCGCTCTGCGTGTTCGTATGATATCTTTTAAGTACAAGGCGTTCTGATATGTAACCGAACGCTTGAAATGACGACTGTTATTTCCCATGAATGAATATCCATTAATATAGCCGCTAATATCAGAAGAAATGTGAAAGAAATCCAAATTTCTAACGCCATTTCACCTGTGTTGCGAAAATAGCTTCACCAGCAGACCACCGTTTCATAGGCTGGCGACGGTCGGATGTAGGGGGTGATATGGAGAGTCCGATTTATTACACTTAATTATTTATCTTTTTATACATATAGGCCAGGTTGTATGTACCGGTACAGATGTATTTTTTTTTCTTTTTTACTCGCTGGCTGGCAAATATATGATGCCATTTTGTCGGAAGTGATCTCGCAAATCACGTATAGGCCTGGCCGAAAGAATCTGTACAAATCCGAATACATTGATACCTGTACCAGCAAGAATATCGAGAGAATATTAGACGGAAACAGAAAGTGGCACGGCAAGAATGACAGAATGGAACACGTAATATTTACTTAAAGTAAAGTAGAAAGAAGGGGTATGAAAATATGAAGTTGAAATCCCTCCCCTTTCAAATACTGTACAATAGAGTACACACTATATTTTACATATATATTATTTCGTTAGTTTTGACTGTACAGATATATGACATGGCAACAGTCTTTGTTTTACCTATACGTGGCCTACTATATGTGCCTTCGCTGTATATTTCAGCTGCTAATATAATGGAGAAGACACGTGGCTAAGAAATGTAGCTCTGTACCATCTGACGAGCGTGAGAAAGTCAATTTTTGCGGCTACAAAGGCACGCATATATTATACACTGTTTTGCAAATCCGCCACAATTCGACGCAGGACATTTCGGTTCTAATTAGAGGGTACGACATTTCCACACATTTTGTCAATTTTATTTTCCACATATTCAGTTAAAAAGACCTAAATTAAGAGTATTGCGGTACATGTATATAATGTGCAGAAATATATGGAAGATTTTACCTGTTAATTTTTGTTGTTTGTTGCATAGTTTACATGGTGTCAATAGAACATACACATGTATTTGTCTTATCTAATTACTTGACTCACTTTGTCAATCACTACAAAATTGTACGTCTTGGTATAGCCCTAAAGTCATTTTTTTTTTGCAAGTCCCTTGTTTCCTGTTGTCATTACAATATCTTATTCTCCATCCTCTTGTACAAGGGGAGAATAGTCTAACAAGTACTCTTGGGATCATTGGACGAAGGGAGATAACTCTGAGTCACTTTCTATTGGATTCACACACGTCGTGAACGGATGGCCAATTTTTGTGGAAAACAAATGTCATTTCTGTTCATACAGATCTGATTGTATTGATGTAGGATAGCGAAGAATGATGCATAACGTCCATGAGTATCTTGGAACAAGCGAAAATTAAACAATACGGACAGCTTCATTTAGCTGCTAATAGAGGTCAATAACTAAAATAACGATGTCGGTTAGTCTTGGCCCAAAATGCTGAATATATGTAGACCTATACGACGTTGCAGTTGCTGGAAGTCCGACTTTAACACGAGCACCACAGTTACAAATTTTGAAGTGACGTACGGTGCCATTCAGTTAGGCTTGGTACACACTGGGACGAGTATAGACGGATATGAAACGCGGCTCCTCTCTTTGAACTAGGGTTTGTCTCGCTAATTGATATGTTAATGAGTGATTAGTGATTGGTTAATTAGTACGCCTCGTCACTGATTGGCTTTTGTGCGCAAAAGACCGTCACGTGTGCTTCGCTGCGAGTCCCGCCCTGTTTCGCTGGTCAATGCTGGGCGAATACACGCGTGCTTGTCAACAAGGCTCCATTAACGTGAACGCCAGTCAACTCAATTTAGGCCAAGATTGGTGACCAAAAAAAATCCTTTACAGCTTAACGAGTGGCAAAAGGAATACATCATGCAAACGACAAGAAACAAAACTAGTGCACAGAGAAAAGAAATCTAAAAAAACATATGACTCAAAAGAGTAGTTCAATCACAAAAAACGTACAAGAAGCGTGTCAATGACATGCTTGCATATTTTGTAAAAACTAGCACAGATATACTTCAAAAATTGAGATAAATGAGAAGTTTGATCACAAAGAAGGGGAAAAATGAGTTTTTCCTTGCCGCTCCAGCCGCTCAGTTATCGGCAGCGCAGAGCGGTCGAAAGTTGTCATGAAAATATGCATCTTTTCGATGAAAATCCCTCAAAAGTTTCTTCTCTCAAAATAGTACCCGTCTCGATCAAATAATCTGATGCCAATTACTGCAGAAGAACGTCTATAAATCTGGTAAAATCTGGAATGAATTCGTGACGAAAACTAGGCGATGCAAAGGCTCACGCGCGTAGAGCGCGAGATCTGGCAGGCGAGACATACATTCAGCCTGAGCTCGCGGCGGCGCCTTTGATGTCGGGGTACGTTTCATATCCCTTTAATATTCGTCCCAGGTACACACGATCAAGTTTTCCTTGACAAGTGAGACTAAATTTATGGAAGACTGTAGTGACCATTAGCTTTCTTACAAGCTTGTATTAAAGATGATGACGATACCAGAGCAGGATATAGCGAATGGCCGTAAAAGTCTCCCACAAACTGGGTCGTGTGTACCAGGCCTTAATGAATCCCACGAAATCTTGACCAAAACAATACAAATACAATACCATACACACAGTTTATTTCACGACTTTTCAAACGGTCAAAACTCCCCAAATCCGTCTGTGACATTCGTGAACTATTTTGCCCATATTATCCATTCCTGTATGCCGTTGAAATCCAATCGAACGGCAAAATTTAATAAAACATTCGAGAAAGAGTTGTACCTGTACAAGTTTATTAGAAAAACAAGGTAAAACGCTTAAAAGTTTCTGAAAATACTTTATTCATCTCCAAAGCAAAATTACTCCTTAAAAATTAATAAAATACAATTAGTTTGTATAATTCAATGAAGTATAGGATAAAAGCACCGAACCGGTGCGCTGAACCCGTCTACGATATAGCCGAATATAACTTGATAGAATACATAATTCATATAATACGAATATTACAATGAACGATTCCCCCAAAAGTGTGCTGCACATATCAATAACTTATTTAAAATATGTTCTTATCATATAAACACATTTATAGTTACGGTTTTTTTTCACTGTAAATTTTTGCTGTAAAAATGCAGTAAGTTACTGCTTTCTTAAACAGTAACTTACTTCAAACATAATTACAGTATGATACTGTAGAAACACCAAAAATTTACTGTATTAGTTACATTTATTTTTTAAAATACAGTATTTTATTGGCATAAATATAAAATACAATATACATTGAACAATTTTACTGTAAAATTAGCATACTTATTGTTTTATTTTACTCTAATTCACTGCAGAATATAAAAACAGAAATACAGTATACAGAATAATATTCTATATTAAAAAAAATATATATATAAAGTATTTCACTGTGCTGTTTCATTTACAGTAAGTTCCTGCATCTTAAAAACATACAGTTTTTATTGCTTTGAATATGAAATATCAGGACAGAATATTGCAAATTTACTAGAAGCTGGTTTTTCACTAATTCATCCTTCTTCTATCGTTTCTTAGGCGGGGATACATGGTCAACGTAAAGGTTAATTATCAATATGCGTCAATATAAATTTGTAGGCATTCGAAATATCTAGTATATAGTATTCGAATTATATAGCCACGTTGGAATACAGGAAGATTGTAAAGTTCCTTGTTACAGGGATTCCAGAATAACTAGCGCAGTTAACATTGCCAATATATTTCTTTTTTTCCAACCATGATCCGTTGTTCAGAATAGAATAGTTATAAACTAATAATTAGATAATAGTCCTCTTGACGACATTTTGACACAGATTGTTCTATCTGCCAGTCTCAAATGGCGTCCGGCATTGTAAAACAAAAAAATCATCGTCATGGCCCGTCTACGATGGTACGGAATATTCGGACCTGCATATGGAGGATGGTATATAAACGATATATAGCTTCCAAATTGAAAGTAGCTTTTGTTTGCTTCGTAGAGAATGCCTTTTTGAGAATATCTTATTTCAGATTCCCATTTCTAAAGGAATTGGTCATGCATGTTACATTGTAAACATATTTTTGTTGTGTTCTGCAGCGTTAGAACATTATACATTTTTAGATTGACAGGATTTTATCCTTCGTATAACATTTTATTTTGCATACTTAACGCTATCTGGCCTAGGCGATTTGGAGTTTACCGCATTTAGGCTGAAATTTGCCACATTATACCCATGGATAATGCTTTACCCGGAAGGTGTGAAACCTCCAAGATTGCCTCCATGATGACGTCGCCCTGACGCCATTTTTCCAAAAGATATTTTTTGATAGATTTTACGGTCCGAATTTTTTATTTATGCAATTTCTTTACAAAACCTGCATGATAATTCAGTAAATATTCATAAGTAAAACAGTTTTTGTCCGCATTTATCTGCAGAGACGGTAAAATTTTGAAGAAAAAATATCGAAAACTTCACATACGGTATTAAGAAAGGGTAGAAGTAATCTGGTAACAAGGAAAACAAGCGAATAAACAAACAAACACATGAGATCGGTATCTTAGCCATTTCAAGGTAAACCTTACCGAATACCATGTTATGTTGTTGTGGCCATTTGTTCATTTGTTTGCTGGTTAAAAAGGAGCCAAAACGATATCGGGAAGCAGTCGATGCGTTGTGTAGAAATGACAACTATTTGACATATGTGGAAAAGCTTTGCACATATGTAAAATGAATTAACTATTTCACTTATGCTGAAAAGTTTTATGCATGTGTTGAAATTTTTTATACATATGTGTAAAAAATTTCCACATATGTTGAAAAAACTTTTATTCAACATATGTGTAAAAGTTTTAGACATATGTGGAGCAGTTTTATACATATATGTGGAAAAGTTTTGCACTTATGTTAAATAAATTAAATGTTTCACTAATGTATGAATTAATTTTACATATGTATACAGCATTTGCACATGGCTAAAACTTTTACACATGTGGAATAAATGCGCACTTTTATACATGTGTAATTCTTATACACATATGCCATATGTTGAAATCTTTTTGACATATGTTCAACAGTTTTGGACATATGTCAAATAACCGATTAAATACTGAAACGGCTTGCCATATCCGAGTCCATGCTGTAGTTCAAAATTTCGCACATCGTGGGGGAGACCAAAAAAATGAACCCCGAAGGGACAGCGCCATTTCGATACAGTTGTTAGATAACAAACATTCACGAGAGATTATATACCACAGGGAGCCATCCATTTCCCTTCCATTAACCCTTCCGGCATTTATTTAACAGACATACAAATCATTTGCACATATGTGGAAAAACACTTTAATTTGACATATGTGGAAAACTTTTGCACGTATGTATAAAACTTTCCAACATATGTATTTAACTTTGCAACATGTGAAATAGTTAATTTATTTTATATATGTATAAAACATTTCAACATATGTCTAGACTGGTTTTTTACACATATGTGGAATTATTTTGTACATACGTGCAAAGCTTTTCAACATATGTGGAATAACCCATTAAATACTGAAGCTTTTCAACATATGTGGAATAACCGATTAAATACTGAAGCTTTTTAACATATGTGGAATAACCGATTAAATACTGAAATGACTTGCCAGAGTGTGCAGAGCTTTTCCACATATATATATTTTTTAATTGACACTTTATTCGGCTTTTTGGGCAAGCATATACAATTCATATACAATTCAGTCCAGAATACAATATTACATGCACCATATTATATACCATATAAATATACTATACATGTACATAATATCTTGTAGCTCTTCCACATATGTTAAAAGACTTTTATTCAACATATGTCGGAAAGGTTTAAAAACATGTGAAACATTTCGTGACAAAACCGATTTCGTGACGGAATCACGAGGGCGCAGTTTAAATTGTGTACATGTATATATGTTTTCATAAGGTACACATTCACTCCGAAAATTTATTCCTAGAATAAATTTCATCACAATATTAAGACTCCTGTTATTTTGTCCAATTTATAGTTACTGTCAAATACCAATTCCATAGATCAACTCGTCTTTGAGCTTATATTTTTCATGCCTTATCACACATTCGGTGTCTGTACTTTAATCAGTATTAAACATTATCAATGTACACAGATTATTAACAAGTTAAAGCGTGTGTTAGTTTCCATAGCCCAGCTTTAATCCGGTTCGCACTATTGGGTGCAAAGTCCATGTTCGCTTTTTACATAGGCCGTGGTCCACATTCCGCTTTTTACTCACACCGTCTTCACATGACCCGATCAAAAACGTATAGTGAATAACTTCTTTTCATCTACCGTGCACACCGGTGCATACAAACGTTCGTTCAAGAACAGAATCAGAGCTCCATCAGAAGCCTTTCCACGCCGATCCGCTCGTCCAAGCTCGGCCAGGGTAAGTCAAGTGTTTGTTTTGTTGTTTCACAAAAATCAGGTCCCAGAAAATGATTTTCATCCGCTACGGTACGATGAGCTGATTTTGATATTATTTTGTGGCGGGGGTTCGTGCTAACCATGAAAGCTAAAATTAAAAAGGATGTCAGGTGATTTAAAGGGTCATAATGTGGTATGTGGATGTGACGCAGACTTCCCTGCTGTTGCTGGCATCGTTACTGGACCTGTTGTTTGTTGTTGTTTCTATCATGCTGTGACCAAGGTCAGGACTCGTCAGGCATGTCAAATTCCGGATACGTGACAGACGCGGAATAAGGACTCTAGATATTTCAGCTGATTGATGATCATTCTAATCGCCTTAGCATTATTCTATCATTTCGCACAGGGCATTATGAGATAGCCTGATACTTGGAGCTCAACTGGTGTAAGCTTCGGATCAGATAGAAATCGACAAGAGAATGATCACGTCATGTGTCGATATTCTCAATGACCAATGAAATTAGCTGTCAAACCAGGGAAACGTAACAGTTTTATCATCTTTCTTTACAGTAATTTGGAATGGACAGATATAGTGTATTTCCGAAAAATATTACTGTATTGACAAATATTTTTTCCGATATATTTTTGTGCCTATGGCCTGAAAATATAACTCCTTTAGAGAAATAATAATAATAATAATAATATTTTTTTCCATGCCATAAATATGAATATACATCAAAAAGTTTAATTTGTCAATACACTAGAAAACTGTTTTATCGGAAGTTACAAAAAAAATCATAGAGTATAGCCTTGTGTTTTACACTGAAATATCTGATAAATAATGTTGTATTTTCCTGTGGTGAGAACGGCCGACGACACAATAAGACAGATGTATTATATATTCTGGTGTTGTTCGACGATTCTAATATAACAAGATGTAATTTTATGATGTATTGGTTAAGATTGGTTAATTATTTCGTCTTTGTAAGTCAGCTTGAATATACCGGTACCTTGTCTGAGATGCCCTTACATTAAACTATTTACCAAGGGTATTTAAAGGATCCATATCACATATTTGTTTCTCTGAAATTTATGTCAGAAGTGTTACTCCTAATTTTATAAATTATTAGAAATTTGTGTTATTGCCCCCTAGCTGTGGTCGTCTTCAAGCTTTTAATTGCGAATTCTGTGGCCCAATATTCAAAACTGAACCCGCTTAGGGGTCACATTACTCCTCATTTAACTCCGTTTTTATCCAAACAAGACTCAACACCACGGACCAAGATCAGCTGGATTATGACCTGGAATATTGACGATATAAATGGACATCTTGACAAAATGTCATATGAATTCGTATATTCCAAAGGACTGATAATAAGACTCGGACAAATACTACCAATAGATCACTCTCGGAATGATTCAAGGATTTCTGCCGAAATTCAGGTCATACATTCCCCACAACTCAATTTTCGGGGATTTTGACTCTGACGTCCAGGACGTTTTTCTTGAACTCAACGGTGAATTCGTTGAAATTCAGGAAATTGTCACTGGAATCCCTGAAAATTGAGTGGTGGATGGTACGAATTTAAAGAGAAATCACAAATTTTTGAGAGAGTGTACGGGCTGGTATGATCATTCGAGACATAATTCCCTCAAATGAAAACTTTTTGCATCAACCGTCAACAAAAATTACTGAATTAAAAATATATCTCACTGGTGATATTGATATTCCATACCTTCATTTAGTAGCAACGAATTGATTCAGAATAAAACTTGATATTTCGCGATTTGCCGAAAAAAATGACGACTTTTTGTGTTAACCGTCTAGATAGTTTGGAAGCTGTAATATGAGCGAGTAGTATTTTCTAAGCATTTTGTTTTTCTTCCTTAGTTAATGTTTAATATGTGAATGGATATTAGTACATTACATCTCAGCAATGGTCACAATTCTAAGTTGTCGGACGGGCGTTCGCAAAGACAATAACTCATTTGCAAGCATGCTCATGCTTGGCTATTGAATTTATCTTCCTCATTGTCTTGATTCAGATAATACTGTTTTATCTCCGCAATATAATCAATATACACGTCCGTTATAGGGCCACCGAACATCTCTTTCCACAAATTATATTCGATACGCTTCCGAGTATTAGTAGGTTGGACTCTCTCTAGGATGAATGCTTTCTTTGTGGTCACTCACGTCACCTGATTTTTTTTTTTCACGCCATTTCACTCATATTTGCGTTGGAAAGTGTATGCGCTAAACGACGGACCGGCCCTTTTTACTTTGCAAAGACATTTGAAATAAGTACATGTAGTAATTATACTCATGGGAAATTAGCTGTACGACAGAACGAAGAATAGAAACAAGTATCGTTTGTAGTAGAAGCTAGTTCTCACACGCAGATAGGAAGAGGATCTGAATTAGCTGGTAATGAAGAAAATATGTATACATGATACTAAGAAACTATTACACCATCCATTTACGATAAAAGTCGCGGGAACCACTGGAAGTGGGAAGATCATTTGGACTGACAAGTTATTACGACATCTTGAAAGATATGTTGACCCCAAGCCGGAGAATTATCTACTGTTATGGGAAATTGCAGTCAGTATTTGACGATATGGTACTGAGAGTACCTGGTATAGAATTCGTAAAGGGTATACCGCTGAATTTAGAAGTTGATGGATAACTTGATCCCAGTGTAAGAAATCTTATCATAGTGGAAGATCTTATGACAGCGGCCAAAGAGGATACGTGAATTTCTGACTTATTTACCTGGAGATCGCACCATGATAACGCCTCTGTTATGGTACAGAACTTGTTGCTTCAAGTGATATCAGTTTGAATTACAAGTATGTTGTTCTCTTTAATAACCCCACAAAGAAACGTATTTCATTATTAAGTTGTCGTATTTATCCAAAAAGACTCAACTATTCTATGAAGATACGTCTCTTCGCCATACGATCAACTCCTTATCGCTCTCAAACGAATACTCGGGAATATCAAATGTTGCATGTACTTCGAGGTATTTCGCCAATAAATCGTAAACTGATTGAGATTGAAAAGACTGTTAAATTGGTACAAACTAGACACGGGTTACATACGAGATCTATCCCATCTTGGTTCAAACAGTGAAGATGAGTTTCAAAAGGGTCGGGCTAAGATCATGGAAATGAGTAGAATGAAACGACGTAAAAGATAATGCTCTTTAGATGATGAAGCATTCATCTTAGAAAAATAGTCCAACCTACCGATACACAGAAAGCGTATCAAATATAATGTGTGGAAATAGATGTTCGGTGGTCCAATAAAGGATGACTTTCGGTGATATTGGAAAGAGGAAGCAGCATTATTTGAATCAAGACTGACGAAGATGACTCGGGTGAAATCGCAAACCAAGACTATATTCCAGTGATGGGAAAGGGACTACGCAAAATGTTTTTCAACCATATGATTCATTGTCATGATATGAGAAATGATTATATGTTAAGAAATCTAAGGACTTTTTGGTTATGGTTTTACCATTTATATGGACTTGAAAGAAATCAACCAACATGCTACTGTAATGTACCCCAGCTAGGCCTTCAGTCAGTTTTCCTTGACAAATGAGACTAAATTTATGGAAGTCTGTAGTGGCTAGACGATGACAGTATCAGAGCAGGATATAGCGAATGGCTGTAACAGTCTTCCACAAATTTGGTCTTACTTGTTCAGGAAAACTGGCTTGTGTGTACCAGGCCTAAGTCTTCTGATTCAAACTCATCAAAAGACAAGTTTGAAGAGCATGGTTGTAGAGGGGTGTTCGCATTCTTTCCCAAAGGCAATTGGAAACTGCTTTTTGGCAGTATGAGACCGTTTCTGCATGGGTTAATAGGTTACAAAACATTACGACAGACTTAGGGACCGTTCAAAATTTATCTTGAGGGGGGGGCCGGTGGAAATTCAGCTGATGACCCTAAGTTATGTGTGACCCCCCCTCCTTTGGCTGGAAGGTTACCAGTGACCCCCCCTCACCTGATACCATATTTATCAATGACCCCCCCCCCGCCATCTCACCACAAGGTCATTCCCCCCATGGACATTTCCCCCAGTGGGCATTTCCCCCGGTGGACATTTCCTTCAATGTATTTTGAACATAGTTTTTAAATAATTTGGCACATCATATATTATATAGCACATTTTTAAACAATATTATGTTTTATGGATCACATAGTGATAACATATAAATCATATACATATTATATATTTTAACATTTTAAGAAAACATATCACATTGTGGTAAAATAGAAGATGTATTTTTAAACAATATTATTTTGTTCTATTTTTTAACTCAGTTTTCACTTCAGTTCGGTTTTATGCTCATCAAATGGCTTCATGACACCAACCTATGAACAGTTAATGTTACGCTATATACCATGTATACATCTTTTATACTGTTTTAAAATGTGCTGACTGTATAATACTGATATGTATAATAACTTATCACTTTGTGACTCAATTATCGTAAAACATATGTGGAAATCCTTATATCTCTATATATAGAAAAAAAATTGCGTTATTACAAAATTATTTAAAAACCATGTTCAAAATAACCTAAAAATATAGGGTGGAGGAAATGTCCACTGGAAGAAATGTCCACTGGGGGAAATGTCCAAGGGGGAAATGTCCGTACACCATTTCAACATAGCCAGGGGCACTAAAATGATGGAGTGTGAAATTATATTAAGACCGATTGAAAACACGTTAATAATATGAAGAGCTATTCGTTGATAAACTGATTCGCGGTATGGTATTATACATATGAAAAAGTGACAGGGAATGTGACACAGTTCTGCACTACGACGTAACTGCGAGGAGCTCGGAGATTACATTCTGTATGACGTATTTATTCGCATTCACCGGTTTGAGGTAAAATTATGTCATACTGCATAATTATGATAGATAATACTACATACAACCGCTCAGGGAAACAATGAGGTTATGTTCGTTATACTGACACAGAGATTAACTTTATAAAAATACGGACGAATCCGACATGATTAATTTCATGCATTC
Organism: Hanleya hanleyi; assembly: GCA_036873755.1. Lineage (NCBI taxonomy): Eukaryota > Metazoa > Mollusca > Polyplacophora > Lepidopleurida > Hanleyidae > Hanleya > Hanleya hanleyi. Next base: position 11,845 of record JAVTVY010046968.1, read on the forward strand.
ATCATGTCGGCTTCGCTACAAAAACCCTGCAAAAAATAGACAGCATTTTATTATTATAAAACTATTAAAATTATTATATTTTATAATATTATCCTCATCATGACTTTAACTACCGTCAGTGCAACTTGTCTTGTAGTACGCCATAATTTATTTCTTCAACTTTGGGGCAGCATAAATTATTGAAATTATTTGTTTCAGTCTCAAAATTCAGGCTATATTCATTTAGCTAGTCAATGTCCACAAGGTCCAGGCTGCACTGCACCTGGATGTGTTTAGATAAAGGATTTGCTATAGATGCACTGTGTACTAACTCAAATCTAGCTGAATAGGGGCCTAGCTTTTAATACATCTTGAGAAGAGTAAATATGATTATAAAGCCATTTACCAGTCTCATGTCCTACTACACTACAGGAGGTTTGTACAGAGATTAATGCTAACAGAACATAGGTCTATCTATGGTACTGTATGTTGTTTAGGCTTATGATAAACCATAGAGCCTACTGTTTAATAGGCTCCATGAATAAACAAAGCCGTGTTCTGATACATGTGTTTCCTGGTCTAAAGTTCACCCTGGTTCTTCAACATTAAAAACATGAAATTCATACAGAAGCTCAGGAAATCTTAGCTGAACAGCTGTCCATTTATCATCATCATTTATCAAGTTACTGATGACCCCCCCTCTACACACAGTCTAGTTACACATGACCCCCCCTTCGTAGGGCTCGAAGTTATTGGTGACCCCCCCTCAAATTCCACCGGCCCCCCCCTCAGGATAAATTTTGAATGGTCCCTAATACCGATACATTTTACACCAACAAACTGACCGTCGTATCATCGCAAACAGTTTTCGAAAACTTGGAAATGCATATAACCGCCATTGTCTCCGGGGGAAAAGCGATTTACATTCACCTTGATGTTGACAGGAATTTGCATAGATTAATGATATCGTAGGCTGTCTGAAAATGGTACAAAAATCTAATTCTGATGTAGGCAGATTGTCCACGAAAGCTCAAGAAAAACAGAAATATTTGGGAGATTCACGAACCGTGGAAAGTAATTTTATTCGCCATAAAAACATAGTTCTGTCGAAGTTTCGAATTATTTAACAATGCACTAATCGCGGTGATGGAGATTGTAAGTCACACGACGTCGGGCATTACAGGTTAGTTTTTCTGGGTATTCTTGCATTTACTATGTTTACCCCATGTTGAGGCGTTTACCCCATCAGATGCCCTCGACGATGATCATCCATTAACATCAAATGAGTTAGTCATCACAGCTCCCGAGCCGTTGTTGAGGGCCGTGTGGTTACTTCTTCATCCACATGAACTGCTGCAATTAAAGCGCGGCTGAGATACCGAGGCTACGTCCGAGAATCCTTCGTATTCTAGAGGTGCCGCGAGAAGCTTTCCTGTGGAGTCGTATGGTTTTCACCTATTACATATCTCTCCAATGTATATACTAATTTAGAAATAACCGTAACTTAACTTCAAAGAACACTAACAAATTACGAACGAAGGTGAAATAATTAATAGAAGAATTTCAAGAATTCAGTGACAAAAGACAAATTTATATGAGTATTCATGAGATTCCAAAACGAAGCCCTGCTTTCGTGATATTGCAAAAACTTTCCACCGTATTAAAGAGAGTCATGCCCGTGAATTTGTGTCGTCCTCCGACAGAGAAGGATTATGCTGCGTAACAGATATCATAGCCAATGAGATTGCGTGTAGCTTACACACTTCTGGTACATTGCGTTGTCATTACAGATGGAGGAGGAGAGTCTACATCAGGCTGTGTGGGTCCGTGAGATCAGCAAACATTACGGAAGGGGTAAAAACAGACAACAGGTCCTCAGTAATCTCAATATGACTGTACCACATGGAGCTATGTAAGTGTGCAATCACTAAGAATTTCGCGCATAGTTACATATATTCATCCCTTTACAATGATGTATTCAACTTGTACATTTTTGATCATTCATGTTTGTTTCTTTACTTTACCAAATAGTATATGCGTCAGAATCGACATTCAGTATTCAGTGGTCGCCCATGGATGTCCGCGTTAATAATCGAAATACCTCTTCCATACGACAGTTAGCATAAATTCCGATTATGCATAAAATGAAGACCCCCCCCCCCCCCCACAAGAAGGTTTCCTCCAAGAAGAAGGATTGTAAGAAGAAAGCCAGTACATTTGTTTATGGAAAAAGTAGCCGCGACCTAGGCATTATCTTTGTCAGTTCGCATTACATCTCTGTGGGTACATGTAGCTCGACTTATAGCTATAGCATTCTCTGCAACATAACCACATCGCAACTGACTTTTGAATCCCCAGAATAAAAACTTGATGCACTTGGAACTTTCAAGGGTTGTTAAATGTCGATCTTCTCCCATGTTGCCATATTTGACAGGAGCTGGATTTTGCCCTCTTCTCCCCTCCCCCAACATAATTTGTGTATCGAAATGATTGTATCCAAATGGTTACTGATCATACTTTGTTAGTTAGCACATAATACTGGCGGAAGATTATTTTCCCAGGGCAAAACACCATATTGGCGTACAGGATGGGTGACATGAATTGGCTTTCTTATTGAATGAACGGTGTGGTAGCCATATTGGATATCGTCCGTTTTACAAAACTTTTGAACCGATCACACATATGATCGAAAACCTTGAACCATATCACTCTACACGATATGACCGATTCGTTATGTTATGTTTGACGGACTAACGCAGTGGAAATAGGCTAATAGATTTTCTGGAGTTGCGATCCTTTTTCCCCCCACATTCATGAACATTTCACCAAGGTGGCTCCCATATAGCATTCACAGTCTATAGAATTTGAATAAATCCAGTCTTATGTTTCCCTAGATATTTTTGGACATATTACAACGCATATAAGGAAAGTGGGAAGAGGTGTCAACATACTGGCAGAGTCACATGACTTCACAGTATAGTCTTCTGGTTAACCTATTCTAAAGTATATACCAAGAATCTAACGGTTCGAGATATGTGTTGTATCTCAGGTACGCTTTTATTGTACCTGTTCATGTGACAACTTGGATGACATGACCACACGGCCCCTAGCACCGGCATAAGCGGTATTAGATACAAATTCAGAGAGCTATGATAGAAATGCTCTAACAACTCGTATATTGGTAATTGGGGAGCTGTGTCGCTGTGACAACTCGTACACTGGGGATTGGTGAACTGTATCGTCGTCAGATGAAAATGACGGCACTTAACACAAAAGACTAGTCTGTAAGGCCCGATGTCGACCCAGCATCAACTTCCTACAATGCCAACATATATGACAAAGTAGAACTGCGAAATTATCTCGATTTTTTCTTACAGATATGGTTTACTTGGACCAAGTGGTTGTGGAAAGACAACATTACTCCGATGTATTATTGGAAGACTTCATGTTGACCACGGGAAAATAATAGTCTTGGGAGACAGTCCTGGTGGAAAGGATCACGGTATACCAGGAAGTATGGTGGGATATATGCCACAGGTACTATATTTTATTTATCATTGATAGGTCTTCCGATTTTCGAAAGGAATGACCTATAATGTTGTTGATCCATTCTACTATTATTACGGTTTGTTCATATTCTATATCATTTATATAAATATAACAATACACATTGATCAAAATGATAATATTTAATGATATAAACAATGGGGTAAAGACAGACTTGCCCGTTCCATGATAATCCATGTGTGTTGCGATGAACTTTACGGGCAATGGCAAGCATGAACAGTAAAGTTATTAATAGCTAGCTGCATACATATTCAACCACCTCACCAGAGACATACTTTTTGGTGCATTTTGATCTTCCCTTGTTGATTATAGTGACCGTTGCCTCATTATCACAGTGAAACAAAAATCTCATTCTAGCCCTTTTCGTTCCCCACTAATACAGCTGCTATGCCACAATACAGTATATAATTCCAAGAATCCGTGCTACGGGATTCTTTAGACGGGTCCATCATGCTCCAGCGTAAAATCCACCGAAACCTAATGTGGATGAACCCTCTGTGTAACGTGCCACATCAGCTACTTGATGTAATTCCTGTGCAGTGTAAGCCAATTTGAGAAGGTGTGACACAAATGCACGCCCAGGTAACACCACTTTAGCTGCAAATGACAAGAGTCCAGTGAACCTGAGCATGTTGCGCTTGGTACACGTGCTTATTTTCAGAACTGGAGCTGTAAATTCGCTGATCCTGCTACTGTATCACTTGGCAGTCTAGCCTTTAACTCCGTAGCGTCCGGAATAATGCCCAAATATTCCGAACAATGAAATGGGTCGATTGTCTTAACGTAAACTTGTCTTAACCTAAACCAGTCTTAACCATTTAAATATCAGCATTAGCAGTGTCATAGTTATTTCCGAACAGGCATTGAGTAAATCTAAAGTCAGATAGTCATCCAAAAGGTAAACTACATCGCCGTTTCCGTAATTATTTGAAGCTATCCAGGAAACTGCTTGTGAAATCTTGTCAAAAAACCTTAGCACACATTTGTTTAACCTCCAAGACTAATGCATCTGAGGCGAATTCTGGGTTCTCTTCTTAGGTTCTTAAGTTACGTCAATTAAGGTAGACACAAACTGCCTGTCTAGGTGATTGGGAAGTTTCCATATCAATGTGGGTTGAACGTCCAAGTCAATTGGCCTGTTATCCCACTCACAACGCGTTTCTATATGGTGGAGTTTAGAATGGTCCCCAAAACATGTTACACAAATGTGGCTGAATTATTACACACCTCACCTCTGCCATGTGTAACTCGCGCACAGCCTTGAGAATTTGTTGTGTTATCGCCTCGTGACTCAACGTTACCAGCTTTCTTCTGCGATCTTGGTGTTATTAGGGCTGTCTAACATGCTCGAGCTCATGGGGCAGAAAGCTGCGGAATGGTCGGAGGCTTGGCACATCTCATAGGAAACGGCCCTATGTCCTGATAGTGATGTACTGGTTTCCCCTGAGAACAGCCCACAACAAATGTCCTGTCTTGATCTGTCCACACCCATATCTTTTGACCTTAAGCTGATCTGCCCAGCTCAGACTGATGAGGGTCAAACCAAAGTGACTAAATACACTGGAGATAAATTCTCCCTTCCGTCATATCCTTTAGCCCATTGTTGACAGATATACCACCTATGTATACTTGACATATCTTATGTCTTATTTACCTCTCAATCAAAAGTTTTGTTCCTACATACGATATATAGTTACTAGTTTTTCTCTTTATATTCAAAATTTAATTCCATTGACGACGCACTCAACTTTGCCGACTGATTCCAGACAGGGGAGGTATAATGGATTTGGACTAAAAAATGCTGAAATTAAGTTTGTTGAAAGTTTCACTGCTGTGAGAGATATCCATGCGATCTTTATTTTGTTTTGCTTATTATTTTAGGAGACCGCTTTGTACAAAGAATTTTCCATGTTGGATACATTAATGTATTTTGGGAGGCTTCATGGTATGGACCGGAGAGATATCAAACGTCGAACAAAGTTTCTGTTGGATCTTCTATCACTGCCCAGTCGTAGAACGCTTATAAAGGAACTCAGGTATATAACAATAGTCTTGCTATGCAGCTTGTTTAGTGAATTTTAGAATATTGTTTCGCATCTGACAATCTTTATACCATTGATCTCAGCGAAATAATACTTCTGTGTTTGTTTTGTTGCTTGTTAGAAGTTGGTATACAAACGAACTCTTTTTGAACAAGATAAAACTACGTGGACAAACAATATTATTCTCCATTTTTGAAATTCTTGCTATTTTACAAAGAATTATTATTATGTTTATAAAAGAAACACCTATCCGGATTCAACTATCTTCCCAGATTCGAAGAAGGTTGGGGTTAATTGTATATTTGGAAAGTTAACTTATGGTAGAAAATTCATTGCGGTATTCAGTGAAGTCATATTATTTGAGAAACCGATATAAAATGTAGTTTGATAGCAAAACGCTCGCCAGTGACACGAATATGATGACCGGACTATAGTGATGTTTTGCTGGGATCATTGAACATTGCTGGTCGCGTTTCTCTCTTGAAAGAAACCAGATTGTGTAAAGGCCTATGCAGTTTATATTAAGCCCGACTGGAACTCAGTGCTGTAGTGTTACTTGAAAGAGATCCTCAAATTATCACACGGGCATGTTCTAGGGGCATCGGCTGCCCATCAAATGACTCTTCACGCTGAAGCTTCTGTTTCCAAAGTGTACAATGCGGCATCCTTTGCATGCAACTGAAGTTTTATTTTCCTGGCAGATTTGGACATTTTTGTTACCACCCGTCGGTATCTTTTTCTCGTTTTCATTAACTGTCAAATTCTCTTGTACGAGTTACAAAACCTTTTAAATGTTTCACATTATCTAGCAGTAGGGATACGTATCAACTAATAATTGCATTAATCCACCTTGCATAAAACCACATATCCACATTTGTTCTCGCATTTGCTAACAGTAGGTCGACGTCACAAGATCCTGCACATCTATCTGCGATGTCTGTCCCAAGTAAGAAATGAAGGATTGCCTATGATTGAACCGAGATCGTCTATGGCGTCAGCCACCTGACCATACTGGACAGGCACTCTAGCAATCACAGCCTTCCACAAAAATTAGACATTCTGTGATCGGTTTCATAGAACGCCATCGATGACCTTGATCCACGAAACGCATCTCACATGTAGTAGGGGTATGAACTGACCTCTCCAAATCAATATTCGAAAGATATTACCCTCCCATTTCTTAATGACAGTCGTCAAGACTCACCTATATTAATAACGGAACTGTTTTCCCGAGAAAGGGTTTTCTAGCTGTTGCTCATCCCCTTCAGCGTCATATTATCAGGATTTATTTTCTGTTTTCCAGCGGAGGTCAAAAAAGACGAGTGTCGTTTGCTTCTGCGCTATTACAAGAACCAGAGTTGTTGATTTTGGATGAACCTACGGTTGGTGTTGACCCGGTTCTCAGAGAAAAGTAAGACACTATACGAAAGAAAAGATACGGGGTTAAAATATATTAAACTCGGATGAACTGAGAATTTCTGTCATTAGAAAAGTTATTTTGCTTAGACCACCAAAAACTGTCCTCCGCAATAATGTTGTCATCCTTGACGCATTGTCAAAATGGCGTGCCTCAAGGGTTCTCTGAACTCTTGTTTCAATTGCTTCTGTTTGTTGCATTAATTTTGACCCTTCCTTGTATCTTATAGGATCTGGAGTCACCTAATTGAATTAGCTCAAATCGGGAGACACACCACTATAATTATCACCACCCATTATATTGAGGAGGCTCGACAGGCTGACATGGTATGTGCTGCAGAACCATCGCATCCAACATGTAACACCATGCATAATACACAATATAATCTGTCCCAGTATGACGAACACATCAGAGAATTGAGATATACGAACGACTAGTATTATCACCACACCCGAGTTCTGAGGTTACGGCGATCTTGGTGTTTGCACGAAGTTGTGGAATGATTCCTCTGTTAACCAAACATGTGTCCGTAGCTCCCGAAGCGTTCATGCATATTAGACATGGTCATTTTGAGTTCTATCCATTCAAATTTGTCGAACATAACTTTCATTGGTGTATACGCTAATACAACATCACTTGTATACACTTTGCGTGGTTCATATTAAATAGATGCTGTGTATAAGCTGTTCAATATGCGCTGTGACTGCCAACTTGATTTCCCCATATTTTTCTCTTCATTATCAGTATGCCTTACTGAACCCTACGTCAGAAATGTCGGTGTGGAAATCCACCTGGCAAATGATATGGTCGCATGCAGAATGACCAATACAGAGCATGGATATCTCCCGTTTTTGGATCGAGTCGACGGTACCACTTGTTTATAGGGTTGAGTAATAGTAAAATGTAGAGAGACATAGCCAGATACAACCCCATTGCTCAACAAAGTTCCTGATACTTTGATTTCACTTTGGGCAATTTGGATTGGCTTCTAAAAGTGAGTTTCACTATTTTAGGTTGGTTTGATGAGGAATGGCTGTCTACTTGCCGAGGCTTCACCTTCCACCCTTCTGGAGAGATACTCAGAACTGGTAAGTCCTACGCCAACAATGATGGGAGACTTGCACAATTCGAACTATCCAACCAGATTCTGCCATTGCGAACTAACAGAACAAGAACTTCTGGTTTATCTTCTGAGCCTATTGTGCAAGGTTCCCATTAATACAGCACAGCTAGACACTTTATTAACTACACTTGATAAGCAAAAACCAAGACTAACCCTGAGCCTCAAGCCATTCATATATGGAATGTTGTCTCAGAAAAATCATTATAACCTATAACCAGGATTTTTTATTATTAATCACTCTCTCGGGAAGCCTCATTTTCAGCTGTCTGTGCAACTGTCTGTCCCTGCGAAAAAATATAGTGTTACTTTCATTATATTATATCTTGAAATATCTACTGATTAATTGTAACACCATACTAGTTATCAATTGCAGTTGAATGTGAGTAGTAGGTAGCGAGCAAATTCATGAGATTGCTCCCCACTGCGCATGCGCAGAACCTGTTTTGACGTCACAATTGGGGGAGGTTGGGGAGGTGCGCATGCGTGATGAGGGGGCGTGGCCTGTGTGGTGGGAGGTGGGTACAAGATGGCGGCCAGTTTTTGTGTCGTGTGCGGTGGGAGGTGGGTACAAGATGGCGGCCAGTTTTTGTGTCGTGATGTGGTGGGAGGTGGGTACAAGATGGCGGCCAGTTTTTGTGTTCACAATTGGTGGTGTGCGCATGCGTGTGTGTGTGTGGTGGGAGGTGGGTACAAGATGGCGGCCAGTTTTTGTGTCGTGATCTCTATCCAGACAGCTGAGGTGACATATTGATTGCTGAATGTGACGCTAAACCTAATAATTCTCTCTCTCTCTCTCACCAAAGGTCAATGAGTGCATAGTTCCGGCAGGAAAAAAAAAGTTCCGGCGAAAAAAAAAAAAAAAAATGTATTCATGCGCGGTGATGCGGTTTGGCCGTGGTTTTTGGCGGTGATTCGGTCTCGGGAAAAAGCAGTCCCTAGATAAAATGGTCCGATTGGGTCGAGTGAGGTATCAAAGTGAAGCTTATGTGAAGGGGCATCTAATGGGCTGGGTGTGGGGTTGAACTATCGGCCTTCTGCGCATGCGCGGTGGCCGAAGGGTATGAAAATAGCCGTGTTGGAGCGAGGGAAGCCCCTAAGGGTCCGATGGGGTCGAGTGAGGTATCAAAGTGAAGCTTATGTGAAGGGGCATCTAATGGGCTGGGTGTGGGGTTGAACTATCGGCATTCTGCGCATGCGCGGTGGCCGAAGGGTATGAAAATAGCCTTTTTGGAGCTAGGGGAGCCCCTAGTGATGCCGTGTTGGAGCTAGGGAAGCCCCTAAGGGTCCGATGGGGTCGAGTGAGGTATCAAAGTGAAGCTTATGTGAAGGGGCATCTAATGGGCTGGGTGTAGGGTTGAACTATCGATGTACCCACCACCCACATCTTGGTCCCACCACCCACACACACACATAGGCCACGCCCCAATCGGCTATCAAAAATAGTTCCATGTATTCATCCGCGGTGATGCGGTCTGGCAGCAATTTTGGTGGTGATTCGGTCTCGGGAAAAAGCTTCCGCGAAGAAAAAGTAGTCCCTAGATAAAATGGTCCGATTGGGTCGAGTGAGGTGTCAAAGTGAAGCTTATGTGAAGGGGCATCTAATGGGCTGGGTGTGGGGTTGAACTATCGGCCTTCTGCGCATGCGCGGTGGCTGAAGGGTATGAAAATAGCCGTGTTGGAGCTAGGGAAGCCCCTAAGGGTCCGATGGGGTCGAGTGAGGTATCAAAGTGAAGCTTATGTGAAGGGGCATCTAATGGGCTGGGTGTGGGGTTGAACTATCGGCATTCTGCGCATGCGCGGTGGCCGAAGGGTATGGAAATAGACATTTTGGAGCTAGGGGAGCCCCTATGCGCAGTTGGTTGTATTAAGTAAAGTGGTCATTTTGGGGCAGTACATGAAGGTGTTTGGGGTAGAGATGGACCGCTATGGGTCCGAATGGGTCGTGGAGGGTGTCAAAGTGAAGCTTGTGTGGGGTAGAGTCAGAATGGCGTGTTTTTGAATGCAAGTCGCGTCAATCTGCGCAGGCGCAGTTGGTTGTAGTAAGTAAAAGTGGTCATTTTCGGGCAGTACATGAAGGTATTTGGGATCGAGATGGGCTATTCACGGTTCGAATGCGTCCTGGAAGGTGTCATCTTGTGGTTCTCGGGGTGTACATTCCGATTTGGGGGATGTTCGCGTCATCTGTGACGTCATCGGTGACGTCATCGGTACGAGTAGTAGCGAAAGTGGACATTTTCGGGTAGTACATGAAGATATTTGGGATCGAGATGGGCTATTCACGGTTCGAATGCGTCCTGGAAGGTGTCATCTTGTAGTTCTCGGGTGTACATTCCGATTTGAGGGATGTTCGCGTCATCTGTGACGTCATCGGTGACGTCATCGGTACGAGTAGTAGCGAAAGTGGCCATTTTCGGGCAGTACATGAAGGTATTTGGGTCGAGATGGGCCATTCACGGTTCGAATGCGTCCTGGAAGGTGTCATCTCAGAAGTTCCTCGCGTACATCTTGGATTTGAGGGATGTTCGCGTCATCTGTGACGTCATCGGTGACGTCATCGGTACGAGTAGTAGCGAAAGTGTGCATTTTCGGGCAGTACATGAAGGTATTTGGGATCGAGATGGGCTATTCACGGTTCGAATGCGTCCTGGAAGGTGTCATCT
>JAVTVY010046969.1:0-23797 GCA_036873755.1 Hanleya hanleyi
TTTCCCATGTCAAATATCTGGATAACCATGATCTTTTTGAATGTGTAAAAAAACTATACGGTGAACCATGGTCCACCAGCTATGGTGCAACTATGGTGCAACCTGACTGTCACCATTTGCAGATTAAAGCAAACCATGTCTACTGCATACATGAACCAGGAAATCTACGGCACAATTCCATAATTAATTTTAACATAACGTTCATTCATAATATTTATACTGCAAAACTCGGAAATTTCTTCTCTGGTAGTACGTTTGTATTCAAGTCCCATAACATGTTGCTCGCATGTGTGAAACTTAGTTATTTCCGGATTAGTTCCCAAAAGGGTATATGGAAACTCCAGAGATAATGAGGGTTTCATCACACCCTCACCATAACGTAAATACAACTCAAATCAAGTACCCGTTAATCCGACTCTCAGGTCAAAAATCAGCGAGGCTTTACATCTCCACCGGGGATGAGGTAAATGTAAACATAACCTAACTTGGAACAATTCCGTTGGCGGACAATTAATTTACCAGTCAAGTAGATTTAGCAGCCAGGAAGCTCCAATCTGTAATAGCCAATGGATGTAACGCTAGTACTGAACAAAAATAATAATTTCATGCCAAAATTTTACAGCCTTTTTATTTGCATTAGTCCAGTATTTCTTTTACGGCGTTCCGTGCAAATTTGAAGGGGCCATGTTTCCACGGAGTTAAAGCAGCATGCTTCAACCTTCCGCCAGCAGCATGCTTCAACCTTCCGCCAGCAGCATGCTTCAACCTTTTCATAAATACGAATATATATACAACGCGAAGACACGGATCTTGCAAGATCCGTGGTGAAGATAATACAGGAAATACATTAGTGAATTTCTTATATGAACGCTATATAAAAATTAGATAAAAGTACGAAGTACAGATAATCACTTCACCACGTGCAGATCACGTTCCCTCTAAAACCAAAACGAGACTCCGTTTACAGGAAAAAAATTGCGGTCGGAGGTGTTTACGTTTTAGGACAAGTTCCAAGTTCGATGTAATTCTTCGTCAGATCCTAAATATTTTGACTAAGACTATGGCATATAAGTATGATAAGAATATAAATGTTAAATGTGTTGCGATCTCAGCAGTCATGAAGCCTTTATTAAGCGGATTTAGTGCACGTATGTCAACAAAAGGTTTGGTTAGGCATGGCAGGTGAAATTAACTAGGATTGAATGACACGTTCGACTCAGCGGGCGAAGTAGGAGTATATTGACCCTGGTACGTGGGTGGCTGGCGGCTTTTGAAGATTGGTTTCGATAACTTCCTGTCGGTTATTGTCACATTCGATGGTAAGTTCAGGCTGTATTCAATTCTGTATTTTTTACTTCTGCCAGTGCTGCTTTTAAACCGCTACTTTGTTTATACACCATTATTCTCTATTTTATTTGGTACACAAACCCGCATTTAATTTAATGCAGAATATTGTATGGGACATTATGTTTTATATAGGAGGGGTGGCTTTTTAGGGGATGGGGGTGCCTGATATGATACACTTATGCGTCTATGTTAATTTATTTACTTTGTAGTTCACAGTGACCAATCTTGCTTTGTGTCTTCTTCGTTTTTCAATATTATTATGTTTTGTAAACACATGACTTCCATCAATGGTAGAGAAATTATCAAGTCTGATATCGGTTCAGGACGCCAAGAAAATGACGAATGAACTGCTGCAAGGGATGTATTAGGAGGATCATGGCTGGTGAAATAGCCGAAATTACTAGTGAGTACAACAACTTCATATCATTAGTTTGCTAATAAATTTCTAGCTTGAGTTTTGCTCTCACACTCACATCTCTCTCATTTTGCTCACAAGAGAGTGAAAACTATCTCTCCTAATAAATAACCGTTTACACTGTGTTATATCGCAGCACATCCATTATTGCACAACCCACTCTCATACAGCATATCAAGGGAGTTATTTATATGATTTCTGTTTCTTTCGAGGCTCAAGATGTGTACTTGTGTAATGTTTCATGTCTATATACTATATGTATACTTGGAATTTCTATTCGGATTGTCCTTGTTTGTTTCATATATATTTCATATAGCGTCGCTTAAATCAGACTTTTGGCAAGCATTTTAAATTCTCATTTTAAAATGGGCATAATATGCAATAACCCAGTGGGAATTGGACTATCTCCCTTGAACTACTGTTGCTGTTTTATTATGTTTAACTATACTGCACTATATCAGTCAGTGTTCCCGGTTGTTTATGTTTCATGTATCTTACTTTCACAAAGACAGTGCAGAAGTTTTTTAAAGAGAAGAAGGTGACCGAAATTCACTATTACATGAGGGAGAAATTAAACAATGCGGCGAAGAACCTAACAAGAAAACGGAAGCACCTAACATGAAAACAGAAGCTTCCTCAAATTTGATCAGGCCATATAATTCCCGAGGAATCTGCTTTCCCTCAATCTCCATCAAAGTATGATGCTGCATTAGGGTTCAACTATTGTTAACATGAAATTTTTTTACAGGTATGCAAAGTAATCATTACTATAACTCCCAATGTAATCGTATTCAGCCAAGTTTCCGATACCGGAACGAAACTTGTTTGTACATAGGCCTTTACAAGCAGTAAGTTTGAGCGGCATTAGTTTGGGAAAGTATCAAGATATAATCAGAAATGCTTCGTCTGGGCGAGTACGGGGTTCAGAAATATCGGAGTGCGGTTGACTGAATGGGAATAGCTTTATACTTTAGCCGCAACACTGTACACGTAATTCCTGAAAACCCGGGATTGTCAGCAGCTTAGCTGTTCGGCAATTACCAGATTTGGCAAGTTATTATACAATTCTATCGTACGATAACTTTTCAAATTTGGAGGATACCGCACAGCTGAGCTCCGCCCACTTCCCAGGATGTTAAGCACCATCGCACAGTCAGCTCAAAAGAAAAAGCGACGAATTTGACATTCACTATATCAGTACGGTACTCGTACTCAGAAGTTAACCAAAATATGACCGGCACGATGATTAGAATATTACAACGTTAATAGTTGTTCAATTTAATATAATAATGAGAAAGCGTAAGATCTTCAACATAAAGTGCCATAATACGAAACCTTGAAAAACAACAAAATTATTTTTTTTACCCCGAAAACTTGAGTGCTGTAACAGCCCTGTCAAAGGACGATGATAGGAAAGACCTGTACAGACCTGAACTCCGTCCTCAAACCGCCATCAAGATATCTAGTGTTGCACTCGTCGAATTGTACAATAACTGTAAGTTATTACCAGGAGAAGCAAACGGTAGAGCTTCTCCTATAAATATAACTTTGAAAGTGGACATCATAACTATAGGTTGGTGAAAAAATTCAAGTCCGGATATATATAGCTGAATATATTTTAATGAGGAAGCATCAGATGTGGCATGCTATTGTTTCCAAAAAATACGGGGGGGTAAGAGAAAAAGATATACTCAAATACAATCTCTTGTCCATGGTATAGTTTATTAGTTTACATATAGCAATTCAACTGAGCACAAACGGATAAGATATCCAAACACATATCGTTAGGGATTTAAAACAATTGGTATGAATCGTCACACAAGGTGAGATACCGCCAACCACCTTCACTCAATTTTCTCGTATTATATGATAAATATCGTACACTGACGACAGAATAAGACCGCAGTGTGCAAGATCTCTGTCGCTACGTTTCGTAACTGGTGCCTAAGTTCGCTTAACCGGGGGCTGGAGACCGTTTAAATATATTCCCCCATCGCCACGGTGTTCAAATGAACAGACACAATGAAAGCGTGATTGAGATAGTACTCTGAAAACGACTTGCAGATCCGTTTGGATAAAGAATTCGTGATCAGGATCGTATGTACAGAACAATATCCTGTCTTGCTGACATGAATAAAAATTGTTGTGAGAACCATCTTGTGTTGTTATTATTTTCATTTCATACACATATAGAATTGGTGATAAGTAGCAAGCGTCAGATCCGACAGTCAATATTCATCTGTCATCCATACAAGAATTTCCGCGCCAGTAATGGAAATACCTATTTCGTAGGACAGTTCCAATTGACCAATTCCAAATATATGTAAAAAAAATAAAAATAATAAAAACACACGATGGCTTCCTACAAGAGATTAGCGATAATATTCTGTATATACAATCCTAATCACTGATCATTATTTTTCATCGAAATGAAGTTCCAAGTCGTTTTCAAAATATGTATTTCAGTCAAACTTCAATTGTGATTGTTCATTTGAACATCATGGAGATGTAAAACGCATGGTATTCGGACGGCGTATATTCCCAGGTTCCTCTGGATTAGACAAACGTAAACGAAACGTATTTTACCCCCCAGCGAACGATATTTACCACTGAATTTGACAAACTTTGATTGAAGGCGGGATACTGCCCTGTTTGACAAGTTTCTACAGTAATATTCGGTGTCGTGGATTAAAATCGCCACATCTTGCAATTTATAATCTTGCAAAAATATAAAAAAAAATCTTCCTTTAGCTATTTGTTTCGATTAGTGATGAGGTATTTCTTTTACGGACGATGACTGAATACTGAATTTGATGGTGATATAGCCCTGTTTGACAAGTTTACAGACGATGATTGAATACTGAATTTGATGGTGATATAGCCCTGTTTGACAAGTTTACAGACGATGGCTGAATACTGAATTTGATGGAGATATAGCCCTGTTTGACAAGTTTACAGACGATGGCTGAATACTGAATTTGATGGTGATATAGCCTTGTTTGACAAGTTTCTGCAGTAATATTCTGTGGCGTCGATTAGAATCGTGGCAATTTGCACATGATCTAGCAAACAGGAAATTTGTTATCTCTCAACCATTTGTTTCGATTAATCGGACACTTGCTATCCAAACGAAGAGCTATGATATAAACGTGGTTGAGATACACCAATGCCAGAAGGATCACAGTAATTGTCAGATACTATCTGCATATTACAGCAGGCTATTCTATGAAAAACAACTTCTTTGTTAATGTGGAGCTGACGTTTGCTTGGATATACAGGGTATGGGGGCATTTATATAAATGAATAACAAGCACAAAATGTCACAAAACAATCTTAGCACAAATAGGTGCTTCATGAGCGAGTCATGTCATGTATATTATGGGATAATCTAAGCAGTGGGTAAGTCTATTTTAATCTACTAATCCTCTGAACCGGATATAGAAAATAGGTGATTGCAGATTAATCTGAAGTAGCTGCATAGATAAAGGTGACAAAATGTGTTATGATTACACAAATAATAAGGGATGAACACATGGATAAATAACCTTGCATTATGAGAACATGAGCAGTGTGACTAACGTCACAGGACCTACGAAGTAGAGTAGGCATTAGGACTCGATCGTATTTTCATTGAGATATGATGTGACCCTCCCCTACGGTACGTTTCATCATAATATGGTGCATGTACAACCTTCCATAACAGCCACAGGTTCTCTTTATAACATGCCTTTTGTGAGATTGAGGAAGATTATATTCTGGGTATTTATATATTTACATCGATGTGTTTTCGTGCCACAAAAAATGAAAGTATATTGGTGAATGTTCTGGTCATTTAGTGATCCGGCCCTGGTACATCAAGCTGTTGAATAGACTCGGAGTTAAACGTCTATAAATAGTTCGCTCAGCTGTACTGAGGTCGCTGTCCTCAGATCTGCGGTTGAATCCAACAGCGAGAGAGCACCAGGCATGCCAGGTCTGTTCCCAAATTCCATGGTGTCATGTTTCCCTCGCTTAAATGATCGGACTTTTCTCCGTATGATCTATAACAATATACTGAAGTGTTAATTATAAATCTAATTTTAATCAGAATTATTTCAGATCAGAACTTGCTGGTAACAATGCCCTAATGCTCGTTCATGCCAAAAATCAAGGTTCTAATGTCAACGGTTCTCCTTATTTTGCCGACGAAAGGATTCGGATGGACTGCCTGACTGACTCACTCATTACCGGACAATTTGCGATCTGTAGCCTACTTCGTAGGAATATAAAGGATAATAGGATCCTGCTGGATGTTCATATTATTAAGATAAGAGTAGGGCCCATACCCCAAGCCTTCCCATCCACCGCTTAAATTAGTGCTACATCAATAATGAAAAGAATAAGCCATGTATGTGTGTGATAATGCTTCCAGTCATATTTATTCCGTCCTCTGCTCTACCAAGAAGAGTCCATGATGAAAATCATTGGGTCACATCACCTTACATACACAACAATATATACAAGAACAATCAACAGACGCACTATCTTAACATGGTAGAACGGTATGATGGCATGCTATGTTAAGCCACGCCGAATTTAGCCTATTTAGGAAGCTAGAGATCAGCATGGGTCTAGTTATTCATAGCAGGCTGGGTATGATAGTGTGTAGGTTAGAAGATAGCATTCCTTACTGTCTATGTAGTAAATTTGACCGGCACATCTCCAGAAAACTGCATTGCCAATATTTCTTCAGTGCATTTTATTACTTTTATCCAAGGGTAAGTTAATATGGACAGCGAATATAACGCACCCCCTCCCCCCGAGAGTTTCAATTCCTCTCACATCAATTTGCTCTCATCCACCTCATCTGAATGAGCATGGAATTCATTCTGCGCGTAATCAGAATTCTCCATTATATTGAACAGAGATTTATTACGAGAGAAACAGTCGATGAAATCATTTACAAAATCGACCCAAAATATATCAGAGATGACGTCACTGTGAGGTCATCCCGGAAGCTACTCATGTTACGTTTACATTTCCAGTAAAAGTAGGACTCTCTGAACGCCAAATGCATAGTGTGAAAGTTTAAGCTCTTCAGTACGGTGATTGTCCAAGATCGCCTGCAGCTGTACATAATTACGGCAAAATAACTTCGTCAACAATACCTTCAGTAATACTATCAGAGGTGAAATTATCTGAAGCAGGAATCCCGGTATCACATAACACTCGAACTTCATAGTCCGAACATGCACGGCCATCCGGCTGTCCCTTATTGAAACAGGAGAATCCATAGAGGAAACCAACTGTGATAAAATCATCGGTGAAGCCGTCGCACGGAGACAGGTCGATACAGTGGTGGTTAGTTGCCACTGCTGTAACGGTGCTGTTTTTCAGTCGAATCTGGATCGCATCTGGTTCGCAATATTTGCACCACTGGTTACGCTGAAAACAGAAACCTCAAGTTATAAGATTAAGCTAGGGGAATGTCCCTGTCAGATATATTCGCTTTGTTGGCGCCAGGCGCCAGTTCTGATTAAGAACTTGGACTCTTATCACGATGGAAGCGTGAATAGAATACAGATTATCACAGGAATACCCTTGATCCTCTGATGACTGTGAGAGGAATGTAGTGAGAATTTCGACATTTTTCTCATCACCATGTCATTTTATTTCCTGTTGGGCGATTTCCCTGTAATTTTTACTTATGGCTAATTATCGCTGTCACTATTACTCTCACAACAATAAAATGTAATGATAAATTTTGCAGCAATTTTAGCTGATTATGGCTAGTTATCCCTGTCGCTACCCCTAAAAAAATAAAATCAGTCTCATTCTAGAGCATAAATATAGGTGCGTACTGTTGAAAGAACTGCCGGGTTTCAATCCTATCCGGCCTGGGCTTTTTGGGACCTGTCCAGGCCGGTGGGGGGGAAATGGTCCCCTCACCCTAATTATTTTTCTAACCCCTTGAGCTACGGGGATGAAACTTACCATACTATACCCTTGGGTCAAGCTCTACACAAAAATGTAATAATAATCCAAGTATCCAAGACTTTGATGACGTCACAGTGACGTCATTTTCAAAAACGGTATTTTTGGTCGGTTTTTCGGTCAGATTTTTCGATTTTTTATTTATAAAATTTCTCCGCTAAAACTGCATGATAAATAAGTAAATATTAATGTAACGTGACAAAGTAATTTTTGCCCTCTTTTCATCGCGGAAAAGCAGAAATTTTGAAGAAAAATGATGAAAACATCACTTTTCTGGTATATCACGTGGTCACCATCTTTAATTTACCTCTAAAATAGGCTCAAAACGATCCAAATATGATAAACTATAAAGTCACGGGTGTAGCTCTCAATTTTTTTGTCGTTCCGAAGATAGCTTAGAAAGTTTGGTAAGGGGACAATTTTGCACGCACTAGGCCTGGTAGGGTTAATTAATTAGAAGAGGTGTACGTAACAGGCCCAAAATCGGTGCGATAGCAGATCAATTATTCGCCATAATCTTCAGACCGCAGAGTTATATTCTGTTCTGCGCTGCTCGGCAAATCCCTTGTATCATTGACTGCACTGTCTCATTAGCAGGCCCATAATTAACATGTAGCTGGGGGTTAGTTCTACAGTAAGGGCCAGTTTCAAGTGGCAGTAGTGCAAATTTTTCAATCAAACATTTCAGCATTTTCAGGGGTATGATTTGTTACGAGGAAGTTTTTTCTTGACAATAATGATATTTTAAGCGATTGAAGGAAAAAATTTCTTGGAAAACGTTCAGTTTTTAATTTATATAGTTAATCCTCTGTCATCTACGTCACAGCATATAAAATTTGATTTTATTTTCAGATGTCCTGTCTGGACACACTTATTACAATCTTCTCTGGTTATGCTTTAATATATATTTCACAATGATATTCCTATTGCAAAATTACTTCCAAAATAATATTATTTGTTGACTTCTTTATAGCAAGGAAAACAGACCAATCATATTTTCAATCTTTCTGATCAATGTGGATACATGTAGAATAATATACGTACTTTTCTATATGAAAATTTGAGATTGACTAGCATCGAATATCGTCAAAAATGTCTCGTAACGTAGATGATATTCGTGATGTCGATGACAGACTGTGACGTAGATGACCGTTTTCCACATTTGGTCTACACTGTCCGAGAGATTGAGTCAATCCAACTCAATATTTTTGGGTAAAAATGTGACAGACCCAGACATTCTGAGTCATTTTCGATTTTTACCCCCAAAAAAATGGCTCAAAAGGAATAAAAAAATATGTGTTAAAATCAAATTTGACCCATTTCATGGGGGTCGGTCACGTCTATAACCAAAATTATCAAGCCAGAGTGACTCAATCTTTCTAACAGTTTCGCCCCCGTTAATAGCGATGGTTCTGGGATTTTATCAGATTTCAAATTCCCCACGCATTTTCCTTTAATCCTACTGTTCACTCATATATGGGTTTCGTAACGGCAATGTCATCCACGTCACGTTAAATGTCACATACGTCACACAAATGTGATGTAGATGACCGTTATGGTGATGACGCTGAAAACATGATTTGGCTCTTCAGTTCAGAATATTGGTATACTCAGCCTGGGACATTCGGTAAATATGGAGGATGGAGTCCGTAACTAAACTTTTATCTAGAGATAACAGAACTAACACAGATTTTCACTGAGGTAATATCCGTTCGTAGATGACACAGAAGAAACATACTCCCTTAGTGTCTGTCAATTTCATCCCAAAACTAGTGAAATGTGGAAAAGCTATGCACATTGCTTTACACGTTCCTTCAAAAACGTAGGCATTGCGAACTACTGGTAACCAAGTTATCATCTGAAGCCAACTCCACTTCCACCAGAGATCAGGTCAGTTTGCCGTGACGTAGATGACAGGCGACGCGGGGACAGAAGATTTGAAGGAAACGTATCAGAATTTATTCAAAATTATAGAATATTTACTTCTCCCTCTGCAGGGAACAACAAATATTCATCATGTTCTTGACAATAAAATGAACTACAACAAGACATACCGCTTTTTAATGTATTTTCCATCATCGACAGTTTCAGGGAATGCGATAGGTGACATGTATTTTTGTTGGTACAAAGAATCTTAAATTACTCAGAAAAAAATGCAAACGAAGTCTTTTTTATTCGTTAATCAGTAGATGATGATTATAAATCCTTAAATTAACGATATACGATGACCACAAACATTAAAGGCCGCCTAATACAAAGATTTTTAGCTGTTTGGCACGGGACATGAAAACTGGCCTTTACTGTGGAATGACCCTGAGGTATTAAACGCACAATAAAACTGTGGTGGAAAACGATACCGGAGTACAGATAAGGTGTCCTACGACCCCGTAGACAAATATTCTGACTTTTTAATTTAAAAACATCACAAGAACCAGAAGTGACCCTATTGATGATGATAATCCCAAATGAGGACATATTGATCATGGCATTGCATGATATGTACGATCTAACTCACCTCTCTCAGATTGGTTCGGAGCTCCACGTCACCAATTCCACTCGGATCATCTGTGTCTCTCCATGGCAGCCACTTCAAAGCTGGAGGCAAACATTAGAGTGAAATGGCAACATATGATAATTCAATCAGTACGTTAGAACGTTATCATCAAAATCTGATCACTGACAGAGCCAGATCTGTTTTCTGTTTTCTGATCACATATCATTGAAGCATCTCCGTGTAAATTCTGATGTAGTACTGTACTCTAAATACCATTTAGATTCACTTGTTGATTTTTGGTGATCAGATTCCCAGAATGTGGCGGAGATCCCGCTCCGCACAAACATTTCGATTAGTTTTTATTTTTGCTAATACTTCTGTTGACTTAGCAGTAGAAAGAATAATCAGAATATTATTTCTCCGTCTGATGGGAAGAACATATGAAGAGTGGTTCGCTCATGTGCAAAACTGAATGAGTTGTTCGGTCGGATTCAAACAGAACAATGTGGGCGTGCGTTTTCGCCTATATGCCATAGAAATGTTGTGAGCGTCATCTTCCTCTAGTGTGAACAGGCTTGAATTGGAGTGAGCCTGTGAAATGGAGCATGCGCATTGGACAGGCTGGACGATTGCATGGATCGCCGATATCAAAGAGGATATATATTATATAATATCATCTTTGATATCAGCGATTCGTGATGCCACTAACGAAGATGGAATCATTCTGGTAACTTCAATGCGAAATCCGCATATCGGTACCCAATAATTCGTCGGTATTAACTTGAATGATGATATTGCATATTTGTAACATTTTGCGAAGTATGAACGGTAGGTTTCGGTTCGGTCATTTCACTGATGTGTAGTTTGCTATAACTCTTATTCTGGTCAAGAATTTGTACGCACTGAATGCACAGTGTCAACCATTTATTGTGTGTGTCAGCCAACACATCACCCAGCAGAACTATCAGTTTGAAACATTTTCTGTTCATGTCCACCATTGTCGATTTGGGCCAGCCAAGTTCCCGGAGGTTTGACGGGCATTATTTCCCATTCACGGAATTTTAACGTTTCACACAGAGACGGCAAAATACGATCATATCGTACAAGATCGCTGGTACTATGTTACGTACCTTATGCCTACATCCCAGTAACCGGGGTTTAGGGTCGTTCAAATGAAAAGTCACAATTAAAGCGTGGCTGATTTACAAACTCTGGAAAACGTCTTGGAAATTCATTTGGGCAAAGAATATTGGTTAGTTATTACGGTTTTTATATAACGAACATCATCTTGTCTTGATGGCAATATTGATAATGTTGACCGCTTCTCTCTTATAGGAAGCCATCTTGTGTTCTCTATGATTATTTTCGTTTCATACATATTTGGAATTGGCGTTAACTCTTAATACGAAATAGTTCGTTCGATTGTTAACGAGGAATCTTGTTTAAAGGTGACGACTGAATATTGAATTTCGGATCTGGAGCTTGCTATCTCAGTGTTGCAATTTAAAAGTAATGCAATGGCTTCACAACATGACGTCTCAAATGTCATGTACCAATACTGTGAGTATCATTAGAATTAAATCGCCAGCAGTAACTTCAGTCGCTCTAAGCCTACTCCATCATACATGTTCTAATCAGATTTTACTTCAAATTTATTGGTTGACTTACTGGGTTAATTTAATACAGGAATAGACAACTCATCAATAGACACTGTGTTTCGTGCAGATATCAGAAACATCCAAAACAATTGGACATTGACAAAACTTGTCAAGATGTAGCTCTTGTCCATATCCCACTTTTATGAGTCTACTTTGTTGTCCTTTGCTGATAGGAAGGGAGCCGGTGTGAAGGCTGCTGAGTGTCCAATGGCTAATGTTCAGCTTCTAACGCAGCTAGGATATTTTGCTTCACATTTGCACGCACACACATGTAGGCCTATTTTACTTTTTGTTTAAAGTCATTGTGACCATATTGGCAGCTAATTTGTCAGAACAGAGTGCAAATACAGTTTCCATAGCTTATCCCAGAGAAAAGGATATGAAAGATATAGTAATAACCATGACGTTCTTAGCCGTCACATACCTGGCTGCCCAACGAGAAGCACGAATGACGCAGAACAACTAGCCCATAACAACATTGTCAATTCGATCGCATAAGGCAGAATGAGGTGGACAAATAATAGCTTACCTCTGTAAGACTCGTGTGGCTTGCGGATTATCAATTCACAGTGGTTAGTGTACCCGTCCTGCAAGAAAGATTATCATTTACAATGGTTAGTGTACCCGTCATACAAGAAAGAGTATCATTTACAGTGGTTAGTGTACCCGTCCTACGAAGAAAGATTATCATATACAATGGTTAGTTTACCCGGCTTGCAAGAAAGATTATCATTTACAATGGTTAGTGCACCCTTGGTGCCAACACGATTATCAAGTCACAGTGGTTAGTGTGCCCGCCCTACAACAAAGACTATCATTCACAGTGGCCAAGCTGATTAAAGCCAAGTCAAGAAAAACGCTCCCCATGTTACTTGTCAATCAGCGACATGTCAGATGGAGAACGTCTGTTTGGGTTAGCTTTCAATCAGATCGTTACAGTGGTTAGTGTTCCCGTCATGGCGAAAAGATTAGCAAGTCACACTGGTTAGTGTACCCATCCTGCAAGAAAGATTATCAGTTGATAATGGTTAGCTTATCCGTCCTGAACGAAAGATTATCAATTCACAGTGGTTAATGTCTCCGTCCTGAAAGAATATTATCAATTCACAGTGGTAGATTGTATACGCACCCGCCCTGCAAAAAATATTGTAAGTTAAAGTGGTTAGTGTACCTGTCCTGCAAGAAAGATTATCAATTACAGTGGTTAGTTTACCCGGCTTGCACGAAAGATTATCATTTACAGTGGTTAATGCACGCGTCTGCAAGAAAGATGATCATTTACAGTGGTTAGTGTACCCGTCCTGCAAGTAACGTTATCTTGTCACAGTGGTTAGTGTATCCGGCTTGCTAGAAAGATTATCATTTACAGTGGTTAGTGTACCCGTCTAACAAGAAAAGATTATCATTTACAGTGGTTAGTGCACTCGCCCTGCAAGAAACATTATCTTGTCACGGTGGTTAGTGTACCCGTCTTATCAGAAAGCACACTGCATCATTTCTCGTGTTATTTCAAGGAAAACTGACGATATCATATTTGGCACTTCTTGTGGAAATTACACTAAACACATATTCTAGATTTGAGGCTGACTACAATGTACATGTAGACATGTATGGAAACCTATTAGAACATTGAAATAGCGAAATGCCGCGCACTTACCTTGATTTCGCACGTGATCGATTTTCCAAAGGTGCCCATATCCTTTCTGCATGTCCTGCACATCTTGTTGCTGGGGACAAACGGCAGCTGTTTCCCGAAGAGATGGTTGTTGTTGGTCACAGATACATAGTGGCCATATACACCACACGAGTCGCTTACACTTCCGGCTTCCCTACAGGTCGCATCCCTTGGTAACCGACACTCCACTTCCGAAGAATGTTTAAATACAGCAGGGAAAATGCACGTACTTCCTTTGATGTCTGTAGCCGGTTGGACCTGTTATAAACAAGATGAATTTCTTTCCAATAGCAGAGATGTCCGTATTTCTAGATACCTAACTTGTATATAGCAAGCGTCAGATCCGACATTTAATATCCATCTTCATAAAGTAATTTCAGCGTCAATATTTCAGTTGTGTCTGAAATGTGTCTGAAATAAAACTACTACAAACACAAGATGGTTTCCTACACGAGTGAATCGGTCAACAGTTTTCAGTTATGTTCCTTATATACATCCCTAATCACTTTCCTTTTAGAGACACTTAATGGCTTGTATCGCGTCTGTAAAATCAGAGAACTGTGAAAAAGAAACCCAAACTATTGATGAGTATTGCTCAGTAAAGGACAACGTATTGATGACTATTGCTCAACAAGGACAAGGTATTGATGACTATTGCTCAATAAAGGACACGAGTGCCGGGTAAAACTCTTCAAGTCAAACGAGTCCTGATATGACTGAAAAATTGTTGCAAACAACGTTAAAACCCTCAATCACTGAATCACATGGTAAGGATGGGGCAAAGCTAGATGCTATTGAACAATGTCAGTGATCGTTGATCGGAGCAAAATGGCCAATCAGAGTTTGTCAGAATTCCACATGTTCAAAGACCAAATAGTTTGCAAAAAAACTCACCTCGACTTCTTGAAAGCTGCATTTCAGGTTGCTAGATTGTACGAAATGGTTCCCGGAAATGATTACGACGGAACAGTCGTGCATTCCCAGGTCGCAGAATTCTCCATTGACTATGCCAGCAATCTCCGGGGCAGTTTCGTTACTCACAGAACAGTCTATACCGATCCACCCGTCTATGCACGAACAGACCCCTTCAAAATGAATTGCCAATAATATAACATAGATCGTGGCATGTCTTGTTTATTGATTATCCACTGAGCTGTTCTATAATCAACTGCCTAATATGATACAAGCAGTTTTTTCTTCAATTCTTGAGCTTCCTTGAATTTGAATGGATTATGATATTCCTTTCTTAATCCGCGAGATAGAGGGGGGTGAAATTTTTAACAATATATGTTGAAGTCAGTTCTTCCAGAATATGTGAGAATAATCCAACATGATTGCTGCGATATTTATATCGGTCCTGACGAATATGTTGCAGGGAACATCACCCCTCTCCAAAACGTCGGAATCTTCGTTGGTAACTGCGTCTCAAATTGGCTCTGCTGATTGCTGCATGCGCATTGAAAATAACATTAAACCCACCTCCCCTGGACTATTTGTGACCTATCCAGGCCCGAGGAGAAGTGTGTAAAAATTCAAGGTGGTTCGCTTCGATGACGTCACAGAGACGCCATGTTCTATAAATGCATATTTGGTCGATTTTCCGGTCACATTTTGAGGCATTTTTATTCAGGTATTATTCTCGGAAGAAATATTTATATGAAGTGAACAAAATCGATTTCGCATGCAACACGACGTTGCATTCATTAAATACTCCCTCGCGTGGGCCGTTTTTACTATCTGGCGGTCACATCCCTTATGAAAATATACCACACTTTACCACAAAATACTACAGCAAACTTGTAGTAAAGTGAGGTACTTTGTAGTAAACTATAGATGAGGTATAGTATTTTGTGGTACTCTATAGTTACTACAGTTTACTACAGTGTCATTGTAGTATTTACTACAGCAGTGCTTTAATATACTACAAAAACCAAAGCATACCACAACTCAAGTGTAGTATTTTGTGGTAATTTGTAGTTTCTACAGTTTACTACAGTGTCCGTGTAGTATTTACTACAGCAGTGTTTACTGTGAGACAGTGGTGTTGAGCTATACTACAAACTGCAACACATCTGTAGTATTTTCTATAGTTTACTACAGTGTCAGTGTAGTATTTACTACAGCCCGGTTTTACTGTACCGGTATTACAGTTGTTAAGCTATGCTAAAAAAAAAAAAAAAAAAAATAAGCATACCACTGCACAATTGTATTATTTTGTGGTTTCTACACTATACTACACTGCCGGTATAGTGTTCACTATAACAGTGTTTTACTGTACTACAGAGTTGTGCTATACTAATAAATCCCAAAGCATCCTAACCACAACACAAGTGTAGTATTTTGATCCAGATCTTATAGGATTTGCAATTTAATATGATCAAATAGGATTCAATATCAATCCACAACACCCAAGTAATGTTCCCCATATTTGACTGCTCGTAGTTGGAGGGAGAGATTTTGTACCACCAATCTCCAATCTGCTGCTCATGAGGCATCAAATATAAATTTTGGTAGTTTCACATGAAATTTATCTTAAATTTTAACTTGAATTTAATACAAACTCATGATTGATATTTTCAATAAACTAAGTTACAATTGAATTGAAGGATTAATTTTATTTTCAATATTATGAATATTCTATCGTTATGCTGATATTTGACTGTGAAGTATTTTGAAATGTCATTTAGGAATCCATCAAAGTTCGATATCCAAACAAATGCAACGTCACTGAAAATTAAAATTTAAATATTCTAACTCAAATTGAATTCACTGATAATCTTAATCGGAAATTTATTAAAATTGGAATAAATGTATGAAGTTTTTAAATTTTGATTGTTTTGAATTAAAGTTTTAATTAAAATTGAATTAAGGATGTCCGCTGGTGGTAAATCAAAGTAATTAACTTTTTGAATAATGCTTGTTGTTGCAGTCATAATTGTGTAATATGGGGGGAAAACAAAGAACAAATATAGGTCGGTGTGCATTTTTTAAATGGTTTCCCAATTTGAATGATATTTACAAAGTCTCTCTACCCTGAATGGAGGGGAGGTAACTCTGCTTCTTGACACTGACACTAGGTGGCGCTGCACAGAGAAAAACAAAGATGGCGGCCGAATGTTTCCATGTTTTTTGCAGTTATCAGCTGAATGATTTGGAGACAGTAAAAGTCATATTTCCGATTATCTATGGCTGATGGAACTGATTGAGATTGATGGTAAGTACCTTTTGCAACTTGTAGGCTAAAATAGCATTCTAAAGTGATCATTGCATACGCCAACACTAAAGTGTGAAAAAGATTTGCACATTTGAAAATTGAACAATTGATAGGGCCTAATGTTTTTTATGTGCAAGCTGTAATAGTGCTCCATTTGTTAAGTCTGGAATATTTTGGAATAGTTTAAAATATATTAAGTTATATAAATAACTTTGCCAGGTTTGTATATTACACTGTAAACAACCAAAACATTATACTTCCTTGAAAAGATTGATTTCTCTCACTGGTTTATGAAGGAAAGGTGGCTTGTTGGTTGATTTTCGCGTCTTCTCTAATCTATGGATAGGATAGTTAGGCATATAGTTTTATTGATTTATTGATTTTATTAAGTCCAGTGTAATTAACCTTAGATATAAAATGCTGTCTAATCTTACCAACTTTGAACGCTCATTGACTACGTTGAATGTATGTGTACCATTTTCGAAATATAAATAAATGACTACAAAGTCTGGGTGTCTCCACATAAATGCAATTTAATGCATGAGCTTTTGGCCTTTTGCCGGAAGCCTTGATCAAGTGAACATAAACAAATTTGAAAATGAAAATATATAAATGTTGAATATATTGACAACAGATATAATATATTACTTTTGTATATCAATTGCATTTACGTAGAGAATGTCAGTTTGCAGTATTATTGAACATCACATATCTAAAACAGTATATCATAAATAAAATTGTAGTAGTCGTGGCTCTGAGCTTGACCGTGGGATAATTGCCAATTTCAGAAATAAACGAACATAAAATTTCACCCATAGCAATGATTGATCTTATTAGAAATTACAGATTTCCACTTTAAATAAAATCCATCTGAACTAATATAAAAAACCCAGATATTTTGATAGCAGAGAATTGTATTTATTATGATGTTTTCAATTGCTGAACAGACATGTATATTTTGTTAATTGAAATAACCTGTGAACCTCACAAGAATAGATCAGTTTCTCTTAGTGGCCTGTTGTGTAAGGTATTAGCCATGCTGGGAGACTCCTGCATAGTTCATTGTAAGAAACCTGAAGGGGATGTTTTTACAATCTCAATGTGTCATTTCCTGTACTGGTATATTTGTGAACATCTACCTTCAATAGACAAATAAACAAAAGGTAGCACCTTTGAGACTAACTAGTTTTTTTCAACAAGAGCTTTCGTAGACACAAGCCTACTTCCTCAGATTCAATAGACAAGCCATTTCCGATGTTTACTTGAAAAACTTGACATAACATATGAATGAATTGATAACAGTAATTTGTGATTCTTTCAAGTCCTGGCTTTCATTTCATACTGTCGGTTTCACAGTCTGAGCTTCCTGTCCTGTCAAATTGTATCTCTCCTCACCACACCATAATGAACAGTTTATCAATGATGTTTTTATTATGTTCACAGCTTCACTGTGGATTCTGGTGAAAGAATACAAATACGCTTACAACACAGCTTTGCCCAGTTCCGGGTAGGCCAAATGTACCAGTGGTGTGTACTATTCCTGACAACCTGAACTTGGGATGCTTTTTATCCAGTTAAGGGCTGAACTATATGATGTGACAAATTATGGTTAGTATCATCCATTGTTCATCATCGAACACTCCATTGTATGCCTCTTGTATATCAATATAAACGTAAAATGGTCTTGTTGCCTAAGCACCCCATTTGTGTACTTTTCAATTGTGATAATTTCACCCTTGTTGGTGGGGTATCGTCTACTGTACATGCTATCATTCAGTTTTACACATTATCTGAAAAATGTCATTTATTAGAATTTCCAGGTTGTTTGGTTACTCAAATGTCCCGTTGATTACTTCATATGAATAAATAAACAGTCCTACAAACAATTGTTTGGCCATGTCAGTGTTAGTACAGAATTGAGTTGAAAATTGGTGAATTTATTTTCAAAATAAATCACGATATGATATGTTAATAATTGTTTTTCCCACAGGAGATCACAGAGCCTACAAAGAAGATGAGCAAGACAGTTCGTGATGCCTAAAAGAATGAGTCAAACAACATCCTTCAGAAGTTAAAAAAACAGCGACAAGGAAACCTTCCAGTGGCACCTGTTCAAGACGTGTCAGATGAAGTAAGTATAAATTCAACTATCAGGACTATTCAGCTAAATCCCTAGGCTATTATCAAATAATTCATTATTTTGACTATTGAGAACATTGCTTATGAATTGTCTCATCTATTTTACTGATCCCTTTCAGATAACTATAATATTAATCCAAATTTCTCTCAATGTGGACAAAATATGTGGATGTGGGGCCTATTGATTTTGGTTTTCTTCTTCTTTGTAGGATTCTAGTAGCCGAGCAGACCTGAGGGCTCTGCAGAAAGAAGTTGAAGAGCTGAGACCGGAGAACCAGTCTCTGAAGTCAGAAAACAGGTCTTTGAAAGTCGCATTATCTACATTTACTGGTAAGATTTTAAATTTGAGTTTTTGCAAGTTTGCTAACCATTAAAATGCATATTAAATGACACAGAATTTTAATGGTTAACAAGCGATCACTTGTAAATAATCATTTATTGTAATTAATCTTAGTAAATAATAATTTAATGAGATTTGAAAGTTTTAAAACATTGTTGATCCTTTGTCAACATGATTCTGCAACTTATGACTATTAACATTCTGACTGAATATTATCAATCCAATTGTCAGTACACATTTTGTATCTTTTATTTCACAGAACTGCCATCTGTATTTGATGACACCAAGACCTCGGTGAAGACAATGAAGAAGGTGGCATCACGTCAGGCATAGACTCGCCCAGCAGAACCACGTCAGCTGCTGACACCATCAACATCCGAACCCTTGCCCCATCATACGCCATCACCCTCATCACCAGATCCATCAACTGGATCATCCGATGATTTAATTGGAGAAAGACGACATTCATTTCAATATTGGTAAGTATTTCTTACCCATCACAAGAACACAGTAGTAATAATAATATGGGTTCCTTCATAATAACTTAATTAAATTCAATTAACTGTAATCAAATGCCGTTGTCAACAAGTTCAGACTTGCAGTAATGTCCATTTGAAGTGTATACTAAATAATTTGCCAACTCAAAATTTTTCTTTCTTTTCTCCTTTCAGTTGAAACTCGTAGAGTATTCCCCGACAAGAGAGAAGCGGACATCAAAGCCAGTATTCGCCTGAAGCTGAACAATTCTTCGAAGCAATTAAAGAAGTAGTATTTTTACATTAACGAAGTGTTTGGACATTAACTGAGTGCATTTTATGATGTTGTATGGAGCGATTCATTGCTAGTAGAATAAATATAGTATTATATAAGAAATTATTGTGTTATTTTCGTTGTGTTATCAGGGCGTTGTCATTCTCTGAAATAGATTATTCTACAATGTTGTTCAGTATTGAGGATGTAATATAAATACCCAGTCCATAGTGAAGCTATCACTCTATAGTTCGCTACAGTGCTGTTCAGTATTGAGGATGTAATATAAATACCCAGTCCAAAGCTCAAAGTCCAAAGGGAAGCTATCAATCTATAGTTTTCTATCAAAATATATATTCTGCTATTCTGTAACGCCTTTGATTTCCATCCAAATCTATAGTGTTCTATCTAAAGTAATGAAGCTATAGATACTATAAAATTGCATAGAGAGCTATAGTTAATTTATGGTAATCTATAGTTAATTTATAGTAAGCTATAGTTCATTTGTAGTAAGCTATAGTTCATTTGTAGTAAGCTATAGTTCATTTGTAGTAAGCTATATTTCATCTGTAGTAAACTATAATTCATTTGTAGTAAGCTATAGCTCATTTGTAGTAAGCTATAGTTCATCTGTAGTAAACTATAGTTCATTTGTAGTAAGCTATAGCTCATTTGTAGTAAGCTATAGTTCATTTGTAGTAAGCTATAGTTCATTTGTAGTAAGCTATAGTTCATTTGTAGTAAGCTATAGTTCATCTGTAGTAAACTATAATTCATTTGTAGTAAGCTATAGCTCATTTGTAGTAAGCTATGGTTCATTTGTAGTAAACTATAGTTCATTTGTAGTAAGCTATAGCTCATTTGTAGTAAGCTATAGTTAATTTGTAGTAAGCTATAGAATTTCAGCTGTAGTAAATCCGCAAAAGTACCACAAAATCGATAGTAATCTATAGATTTCAACTATAGATTTTTATGGTAAATTTTCATAAGGGATAGTTCATTATTTTCCAACCGATGACTTGATAGGGCTATCACATCATGGCTCTGCAATATCTATATCTAATACCGCTCAAGTCGGTGATGGATAAGAATGTACTGGTGATTCATATCCTTTTCAATAGCCACGAAGGACAGACACTTGTCGGCGGTGTGGAGAAAAATGTCTTAGCTGGGTTAGAAGATAGGGGCCGGACACTCGTAACCACCGGACATGCTTAACCGCCACACCGGCACCACGAGCCGGGTGGTCATGTCATTCAATATGTCCACATGAACATCTACAATAAAAGTGTGACTGAGATACAAATCGCCATAGGTATCACTTTTGGTTCATGTAGTGTTTTTAGAAATATTCAGTCATTATAATTGTCTGTGGGGTCATATGGCTTCTTGTCAGTACGCCGGTATCGTTTTCCACCACCCTTCTAATGCTGCGTTTATTTTATCCAGAGAAAGGCAATTATTTTGAAGGAAAAAAAAAAAATTCCTGAACCCCACATGGCCGCCATTTTGAATTAATTTTGAATTTGCTCGGAGGGGTATGCAAAGCTCAAAATGATATCAATATGACAGGATATAAAATCCTAAAGTTCTAAAGTCCTGTTTTGTGTCGTTTCGGAGATAGCGTAGGAAGTTTGATAGTGAGGAGAACATTATCCCCCGACGGTTAAGGTTAAGTGTAAGAAACCTTAAAATAATTGTTTCCAATCCAACTGAAACATTTAACCGTGTTTGTGATGCTCACCCTTTTGACAGGTTCCCTGTGCTGAACATTCATTCGGACACACACTATCCGTCACTTGATCCAGTATGGACGGTTGTCCACCAGTTGAGGTAGCCAGTTTGGGATCTTTTAGAACCTCATTCACACATCCACTTTTAAAGGCTTCTAGACTGGCAAGGGCTCCTTCTATTTCACCAGTAAGCTAGAAGAAGAAACATAACTTTCATTAATAAGTTTAGTATAGAGAGTAAATATTATAAATTCAAAGTAAACATACAACTTGTGGGAATTTAAATTTGTCTACTTCAGGGCGAAGCATTCTTCATTGTCCCACTAATGATATACATTAAAATCTACTGGTGGCTGAAAGCCTTGGGAATCAACTGCTAAACAGAATAGTTTGACCTATCACACTCGTACCCATAATACATCTTTCCTCGTAGTAAATGCCACAATGGAGCAGGCTGGATGTGATAGTTGATAACATCCAACTTTACATTTATTTCGATGCCACAATGTTTCCGTTTCACAATAAACCCATTTTTCTGAGAGTTATCATCGACTCGTGTAACTGAAAATAAGCTTCTATCACATTATGGCAGCGAAAGTCTAGGAAGTTATGTTTTCACTTAATAGTGGGCTTCATGTTGCTGACCTTTTCGTGTGCTCTCCCACTGCATTGAACCATGGTACGGCTTACTACGTGGTTCCTTCCACATGACGTCATATCCAACTTAGAGGACGTCAATTTCACTTCAGGTTACCGAAGTGAGTCTAAAACAGCGTATGTGTTACTGGAGTGTTTTACCTACATTCAAGCGGCGTCGGGCCTCTTAGTCACACAATCAGAGTTGGTAGACGCTGTCCTCGAACATTTTACTTCGTTTTCTTGAATGAAACTTTAGAGAAACTCTGTGATTGGCTGGGGTTTTTTCACAGGCCAATGAATATGTCGGATTTTCATTTGAAAATTTGAATTTGCCAATCAAATGTTTTTAAAATGGAAGATATCGCATATTGCTCTGTCGTTTCTTTAAAACTCTGCTGATATTACGTCATGTCACTTAACTGGCCGGTAATATATTCGTATTTGTATTCGTGAACCAAGCAATATGATTACTAAGATTTGCGACCCGCATTGCATCCGATGCTTGCTTCCATCCGCATTGCATAAAATA
The DNA here is from genome assembly GCA_036873755.1 of Hanleya hanleyi. Taxonomy (NCBI): domain Eukaryota; kingdom Metazoa; phylum Mollusca; class Polyplacophora; order Lepidopleurida; family Hanleyidae; genus Hanleya; species Hanleya hanleyi. The sequence goes on from JAVTVY010046969.1 coordinate 22,907, forward strand.
CGAGCGTCTAGTCAGTCATTCAATATTCAGCCGTCGTCGTTCAAAGAATTTCTGGGGCCATAATCCAAATAATTCATATAATAACATTAGCACCTAAGTGATACGATACATTATTGTACACATACAACCTAGTTAATTTCCTGCAAGACAGAAGCAGTCAACAGTTTAAAATGACGCCATCAAGACATCCTGATGTTCCAAAAATATCAAATCCGTATAGTTGATTATTATGCGTAATCCATATGATATACTATGATATCTCTCAATCACGCTTTCATTGTGCGTGTTGATATGAACACCATGAGAATTTTGTGAAATACCTAAGTTCATACAGCCTCTAGCCCCGCATTAAACGGAATTAGACACAAGTTAAACGTACCGCCATAGATCTTGCAAGCTGCGCCCGTATTTTCATATCAGCATGCGATATGTATGGCCAAATTTGAGAAACTTCGAGTTGAGGCGCTGGATTCTATAGCCCTGTTTTACAGGTTTCTGCAATAAGGTTTTGTGACGTTGACCAAATCGTCACATTTGACAAAGGATTTAGCGAGTGCTACTAGGCGAGATGTATAGGGCCTACGCCAGATGCAGGTCCCTCTGGTATACTACTCTCCAGATAGGGATAGTTTACGATGTCGAAATTGTAATCATCTCTTTTATCTTAAAGTCGACGAGAGAGAAGGCCCGCTTCATTTTTATAGCGTTATAGGTATCATGTTATGACAAACTTGACAGTAATCAAAGGTGACTTACAGTTGTCGTACATCGCACTCACCTTGATATCAAAAACGCAGACATTCAGTGATCCCATCAGGTTACGAATTGCTAACTTCTCGCAAGCCTGAAAAGCGGTCGACCGCTTGAAGAAGCCAACGCAAAAACTTCTTG
>JAVTVY010046970.1:0-23524 GCA_036873755.1 Hanleya hanleyi
ATAATAAAAAAAAACACAGGAAGGAAGCAATCAGAGATTGCTCAATTGTATGCCCCCCCCCCCTTCCACTTTAATCCGACACTGCCCCGCCATTGTCCTGTTCTTTATTGGTTGGTGGAGGCCTAATTTGGATAATTATAAAAATTCTGTTTCAGTCACTTTTTTACCATGTCTCACAAAATACATATTCCAAGTATCAAGCAACAAGTGATAATACGATGCTTCGATGCACAGATGGTCGCCAGGGCTTTCGCCAAATGTTACCTGGTTATGCGACCTACATTCCTTGGGTGTATATTGTGGTGAAATTATGAAGCGATCAGTGAATTTTGAATTTCGCACCCAACTCACTGTTTTTGGGGCAATTTCATACTTCAGGACCTATGTTGTCTGCTTTGGAATGTAGAATAACATATACATGTAATATAGCCATTTTCCTGGTTCAAATCAGTTATGGACTGAGATCCAGCTTGGACAAATAAATATATCCCATTCACTTAGGTTTAAACAAAGGGCCATAACTCTTGAAAATATAACCGAAAACAGAGAAACTTCACGCTACACACCTATGGGTCACTGACCAGATATCATGCAAATTTCATACTTGTTCATACAATAATAACCGAGATCCAGCCCTACAAATCCCAATTCACAAAGATTTGAAGAAAAAAGGGCCATAACTCTTGAAAATATAGGCGAAACGTGGAGAAACTTCACGCTGCACAACTACAGGGCACTGACCACATATCCTGCAAATTTCATAATTGTTCATACAATATTAACCGAGATCCAGCCCGGACAAGTTCCAATTCACAAAGATTAGAAGAAAAAAGGGCCATAACTCTTGAAAATATAGGCGAAACGTGGAGAAAATTCACGCTGCACAACTACAGGGCACTGACCACACATCCTGCAAATTTCATAATTGTCCATACAATATTAACCGAGATCCAGCCTGGACAAGTCCCAATTCACGGAGAATTCAGGAACAAAGGGCCACAACTCTTGAAAATACAAGCGAAACGTGGAGAAACTTTACGCTGCACAACTGTGGGTCATTGACCACATATCATGCAAATTTCATACTTGTCCATACAATATTAACCAAGACCCAGCCCGGACAAGTCCCATTCACAGAGATTTAGAAAAAGGGCCATAACTCTTGAAAATGATACCGGAACTCGGAAAAAACTCTACGCTGCACAACTACGAGCCACTGGCCACATTCCATGCAAGTTTCAATCCTGTCCATCAAATATTAACCGAGATATTGCCCGGACAAGAAATTCGGACGGACAGACGGACGGCACGACAGACGGACGGACGGACAAAGCGATCGCTATATGCCCCCCTCTAGTTAGAGGGGGGCATAAATATGACAGTTTACGTGAGCTAAAAATCACTCTCGTGACATGAATTTACGCGAGTTTTTGCGTGCAGGTGAGCTATCACTCACGCTAAACACGAAGCCCTGAACAATATCTATTTCATAATATATACATGTACATTAGTCGTTCAACAGATACTGAGAACCAACCCAAAATAATACATGCACACATACATGTAGAATGAGGCCAGTAAAATAGCCTGTTTGAATATGATACATGTAGCATGACTGCCCGGTTATTGGACACTTTTTATGAATAAGAGTCTGCTAGTCGGCCATGCAACCATGTATGGCCAATGAAGTAACACTGGATTAAAGACTACATCTTTAGTGATAAATCGTCATAAAAAAATATTGAAGAAAAAATACGGAGAGAGACTGGGAATAGTTGAAACGCAGGGACCATTAACGGTATGAAAATGCAAGTTTGCGCCCAGTTATTGGACACTTTTTCAGTGATGGATTTATTTGAAATTCTAACATGCTCCACGTTATAGCCGTGCGCTGATTGGTGCAGACCTCAAAACATACGAAGATTATCACACGATAATCTTCATTTGTTTGTTGTGATCTGTTACATTCATGTGCCGAACTGGTGACGTCTCATTCTTGTGACGCAGTGCCACAAAGCTGCGCAACGATTGGTTCATTCACTGCGCAGTGGGCGGAGTTCACACAGCTGCAGCTCGTGAACGGACAGCACGCGCGAGCATGGCCTGCAAACCAGTCACGAAATTCTCGCATCAAAACGGGACAAGTTTGCAGCAAAGTTGTCATTCCGCTTATGAAATGAGGAAATATTTATCATTGTGCATGTTAGAATGGAGTTAATGACCTTCTAAGTAGTGAATATTATCGTGTAATAATTTTTCGATGTTTAGTTTTTTGATTGATGGTCTAAAACTAAACATCGAAAAATTATTACACGATAATATCCACTAAGGCGGTCATTAACCCCTAACTAATCAACTTACTGTCAAATTGTTTGTCCCACACTCTTTAGTAAACCTCCAAGAATATTTAAAGATGAATCAGCACTTCAGCCCACAAATCAGTTTGGGAATGACCGTCGAAGAATCAACCAGTCTCAAATTTTGCAGTTTTTGGGAGTGTCCATTATACTTGGCAGTCAATCAGTGCTATTGTCAGTTTGAGCCACATGTCATGCTATCGTAAACTGGCTGTTCCCGGCAATTGTGCTATTTTTGGACGGAGTGGTGGGTAGATATTTTCATTGTCTGCCAAACGCCGATCGCGTTGCACACTGAGATTCAAAATGAAGATTCTCTATATTTGTGGGAACATTTTTAGCCAAATTTTGTTGAATTTAATCATACCTGCAATCAGGAATGAAACTGATAAACATAAGGAAAATTTTTGACGCATTTTTTTACCCAAATTTGTGACACTATTTCCGACCCGCACGAGGGCTAAACGTGCACAAATTCCGTGAGTAAACAGAAATTTATTAGCATGTCTTTGTAACAACTGTAAAATTAAATTTGTATTACAGTTGTCATGTAATATTCCCAGAAAATAGCCCCACTGCATCTAGGTGTCCAATAATAGGGCCTGTCCAATAACCGGGCAGTCATGCTAAATGATTTAGCATGAAATATGCCATATACATTAAGTATCTGATTATGTACATGTAGATATCCAAAGCCTTAGCCAGGAATTTCAGATGACCTGTTTATCTTCACTCGACATGGTCTCGGATAATGTAGGACATTAGTACCTCGTTCCGCACTGCTAGGAATTCATATTGTCATCCATGTTGAAAGTACAGCATCACGCGGAAACTACGAACAACGCATGTCAGCTGTATGACTTCCATTACCATGAAGATCAGCTTTAGACGTAAAACCAGGAGAAACATCTCAAATTAGAAGAGATCCTGCAGGGGTAGATTCGAGGGAATATTCACTTCATTTGGATAAATATTTTATCTCTTGATAAGGGAGAAATACAACGAGAACTATGTGAGCGAAAACACATCCTATAGCATGTAGCGTCCCTCGCATGCGGCGGATCACGGTTTACAGCTGAGAGATGTAAAATCTCTACACCATTAATGTGCGAAGTACTATGACTTTGACTGAATAGACCGAGAAGTCACGAATAGTTCATCTTAAAGAGTGAAGCTGACAAAAATAGCCATTTTCTGCAGCCGTTGTTGTTCATCTTGTTATCCACTATCAGCATGTCAGCCTTGTGCTGTCAGCTACGGATGTACAAGTTGTCAGATGTACAAATTACAAGATACCACAATCAAGGGAAATTACCCTTCTTGCTTCAAGTTTCTGTCTGCAAAGCAGATTTTATTGGATGGAAACAGTGATCAACCTCACAATCTAGATGAAATTAATCTATCCTCTACATCTGGGTAATCTACAGTACACCCAAGAATTAAACTGGTCAAATTCGCGAAGGATAGCCGAAAAATGTCACGAACCGTTCGCGAACGTTTCGCGAACTATTCGCCAGTACCTCTCGTCATACCTTTCGCGAGAAAATGTCAGAATTGAACCTTTCGCGAAAGGAATACGCGAACGATGTTTGAGGAAATACATGTCGTAAAATGTTTATATTCTTGTCTGTCAACTATTTATTTTTCATTTGCCTGTGTGTTTTGTTTTTAATGGCATTAATTATGTCCATATACCTAATTTTGCAAATGAATTGCAACTATAAAATCACGATGACGTAGGCCTACCGGTTTTCCTCGTCAGTCCATGATGATCATGATGCAAGACGTGATTCACGCAAAATCGAGATCGTAAAATCGGGAGCTATATCACCGTATTCAGGCCATCCAAAAATAAATTCCTGTTTCCCGTAACGGGCATCTCCAAAAAGTGGGTAGGCAGGGATATTTTTTTTTTTTTTTTTTTTTCTCAACCTTCTGCACAAACATCTGGCTATTACACAAAAACAAAACAAAATAGTGTTGTGAAATACTTTTATATTCATCAAAGTATTTTTCTATTCAGGGCAATCTCCGCATCGAATTCCAACAATGTCGAAAAGTCATGTGTCCGTTCACATTCTATCCCAGAGTCAGAGTCCGTTTGGCCGATATGAAGAGCCTGGATCTTATGAATATCCCCACTGAGATCTTGGGGCACGATTTCATTCAACACTCCGATTAATTTTGATGATAAATGAACTTTCTTCAGTTTGTTTTTGACGATGTTCTATGTTCTTATTTCTATTATATTAAAAACGATAGACATATTCTTTTTGCGAATTGAAGAAACGAACGTGTGACGGTCTTGCAAATATTGTGAAAAATTATGCTGAGACCGATAGCCGCTCACTGCGGGAATTAAATGGTTGCCGATTTGTTCTTTAACTAAGGGAGCGTGTAAAACCTAGAGTGGTGTGTCCGATGTCTGCGATTTTGTTTAATAAACGGATGATATATGGAAGGACAATGATAGAAATGTTTCTCTGTTAGGGGCCTACTTGTCCCCGTCACGGCTTCAGTGTTTTGTCGCCACCTGGAGATATTATGTTAAATTATCTGAAATCGTTGAATGTTGTAAAATAGAGAACTGTTAATTGATCTTTGTTTCTATAAGAAAATACGTGTGTTGGCTTCTTTTGTTTCAAGTCATTTTCGCTGGCTATCCAAAATCCGCCGTTGATACCGGCCGGTTCGATAAAAATGCTGTTGTCGACCCTTCAATTCAGCGCTCGTGAAACGATCACAATGCTACATAGGATATTCCATTCCTTTTCTTCCGATAAAAGCCTTCAAAGCCAATATAGAACAAGTTTGAATGAGGGTGTTGTGAAAATTATATACGGGACAAATAGGCTCCACACACTAATTAACACAAAAACCCATAATACTGCAACGTTATTTTGAAACCCCCTTCAATTGCCTCTTGCTGGTGAATGGCGCTTCAGAAGGGGCAAGGTATTCCCCAGGCAGTCAGTTCTATGTTGTTACACACGATCTCATTTGCATATGAATAAGTGTCATTTCTAGTCTGGGTGAAACTTGCATGCTGCACGTGACTCTTATGTGGACTCGCCTGTTTCACTCTAAATTACATGCAGTCCAGATTCCCTCTGTAGCCTATAGTATTGGACCCTTCTATCTTGATTTAACAGGGAGTACTGCAGTGTAATTCCCTCTGCTGGTAAGCTAACCATCCCGCACACCCCTATCCTTACTTTGGATTCTTCCATTTGAAGTAGTTTTCTCTGAAGGACAAGCTGTGAAGCGTGGCAAGACTATTAAAACAAATATGCTGTACAGGAAATTCACAGCTGGACATGCTAAAAATAAACTAAACACACCTCCAGGTAAATGTGAACACACATTGTTACACTGATGAGAGGAGTCAGGACTCAAAACAATGTAGCCATTCACAATTTAAATATCAAAGGAGAGCCTGTCACGGCTTGGGTTTGAGTTAGAAATCAAGGGGCTCTGAGGGGTTATACTATTACGCCGTGCGATGTGAACACCTCAATCATTTCAAGTTTGTTTCATATAAAGTGCATATAAAGTGGACTTTAATGATGATGATAATAATAATAATAATAATAAATATACGGCATCTTTCTCGAACATGCTATATGTTTGTGATCTTCATGTTTTAATGCACAAACAAACAATGCTTGAGAAATGTAGACTGTATAGTCCAGATTTCTTATCAATCATGTGATTCTTCAGAACTTTATTGATCAAAATCAATAATAAAATCAACGTTATATGTTCAAGGGGCTTTCCGAGATGGCTCATTTTTGACACCGAATAATAAATATAACGAATAGCATTTAGAACACCGCAAGATGTGTAATAAATTAAATTGAAACGACAATATTATGCCGAGGTTTCAAATGTTGACAGTGTCAGTTACGGCCTGCCAGGAAAATCCCGGGTGGTCATTTGGTGTGTATAAAAAGCCATCTGGACCTGGAGACTATCACTATTTCCCCATACGAAAAAAATTAGTAGCGGTGAAGAAATCTGATGCAATGAAGCACACACCTTACAACTTGATATATCCGGGAACGGCAACCGACTTTGAGCTCTCCCCCTTTCTGGGCCTCCTGAGCAGACGGTCCAAGTGGGATGCACAGAGCAGGTCAGACAGGACAACAGGGGACAGCTAGGGGTTTAGCATATTCGGTTGACAAATAGGTTAACATTCACGATCAACATCCGTCGAATGCCATCTATCAAATTTGTTATATAAAATGTCATACAAATACGTAATATAATAATGTGTGGTTTTATATCGTAACGAAGTCCTTATTCGTCTATCAAATTTGTTCAAATTACGAACATTTTAAGGAGCTTTTGTGCCCTTCCGAACTGAGTCAGCTTAAAAATTTTTTTTACCGACTTCGAACTTTTTTTTCCCCCAACGGATTTTTGGGGTCGGTCGGGTTACGGGAAACAGGACTATTATTATGGACGGCCTCATCTAGTCAAAAAGTCGCATCATCTGCCCCTTATTTGAGTTCATTGTGCTGTATGGCTTGTTTTTGTAACTGAAATCTTTCACATCCAAATGAACTTCGCAGTGCATGAAGCCCGATCTAAAACATGGCGTCAGCCAGCCGTTCATAAGAGGCGTGTCCAGTTGCTACGAAGAGGGGAAACAACTATGAGCAGACATTTAAAAAAATTGTATTGCCTTCATCGGCGGAACAGGGGTTATTCTTGACGAAAGAATTAATCTTCTCAGTTTCCAAATTCAATAAAACTAACTTAGTTTTTTCAGCATGCCCGAATGTCTCCAAAAAGTCAAATTTTTTAAGTTTTCATCACATGAATTATAAAAACTCATTTTTAAAAAAAGTTTTCATCACAGAATAAAAACTCATTATTTTAAAGTTTTCATCTTTAACGGAATGCATTTATATTGCAGTGGCAGTGCATCGGAATTTCCCCCCCGTCCAAAATCAGAATCACTCATCCAAAAGACGAGTAAACAGGTCTGTAGCTAAGGGCTTGAAGATACCTAATCCTCATGGCCCTACATGAAATGATGCTGGCGGTTTTGATTTAAAAGAATTGGAAAGCTGGTCATCTTCCACAGGTTTCTGTTCCATTGCCGGTTGCATATCTGGTGTTTATTTGGAAAGCCTAGCTAAAATTCTTCAGGAGATATCCTGTGATCTCTATGGACTTTGTAAAACACACAGGACAGACAGACAGAGTGACAGACAGACAACACGGAATGATGATACCGCATTGGTCAGAATTGTTTGAAGGGTAAAACTGAATACAGAATGATTAATGGTGAATCCGTCTCAAGAACAGATAAGGGGAGAGAGAGAGATATGCTCCCTGTAAGGAAATCAATATGATATTCATAAGGGAATGTCTGATGACCCTAAATCTTCATTCAATGGCTGTTGTGACTGGGGGCGAAGTAGAGAAGTCATATAATCAATGTAGAGACCTTCAGATGGATGTTCATACATTCATAGATGCATATTCAAGTCCATAAAATGGCAAATGATAAAGTACTATGTACAGCTAAGCTTGGCAATTACTGATACACAAGCTGACTGACTTGAACCCATGACCTCTTATTGCTCTAAACCCTGTCAGCAAGGTCTGACCACAGGCCCGCAAAACAAGAGTTTTGGGGGGCGTGGGCGGTGGTATTAGGGTGAAGATGTGAAAATATGGGGTCTCTATATATAACCCCATGCTTTATATAAATCCACAACAAGGTGTGAAACGTACTTTGGATGAATCGAGAAATAAACGGTTTATATATTCCCGTCGTCAAATTAGTAAATTTGTGCAATTTTATACCTTTGCCGGCGATTCAAAATCCAACATAACTGTCCGTTCATTCCGGCACACAGAGATGATGGCCCACTCAGAGTTCCTACCCTTTGCGAAAGACAAAATTCCAGGACTTTTTCAGAACTTTTCCAGGTCCATACAACGTTTTTCCAGGACCTTTAACTGAATTTTGCTGGACATTTTTTAACGCCTTTGACCATGTTTCATCCATCAAATTCAACTATGTACTTCAGAATGAAATGAATATGTATTTCAACTATCACTTTTCATACAGATCTGACTAGATCGAAGAATAAATTTAGTTTATTAGAAAGAAATTCCAGTAATTAATTGTGACCGATATTTTGTGGGGAGGGCGGACAAGAAAATTCAAGGACTTTTTACAAATATTGTCAGAATTCAAAGATTTCCAGGTCCTGGAATTTATTTTCTCAGAATTCAAGGAAATCCAGGACCCGTATGAACCCTGCCCACTTATTTCTCAATTCTGATTGACCAGTCGTGACACGCCTCCGGCAATAGAGGTTGCACACTGATCAGTTGACCAATCAGAATTGAGAAAGAAGTAGGCCATCATCTCTGTGTGCCAGAATGAAAGGACAGTTACGTTGGATTTTGAATCGCCTGGCAAAGGTATAAAATTGCACAAATTTACTAATTTGACGGCGGAAATATATAAAATGATACTTGTAGAATAAGCTGATGGAGGTTAACCGTTTATTTCTCGATTCACCCAAAGTGCATTTCACACCTTGTTGTGGATTTATATAAAGCATGAGGTCATATATAGAGACCCCATATTTCGTCACTTCACCCTAATACCACCGCCCACACCCCCCAAAACTCTTGTTTTGCAGGCCTGTGGTCAGACCTTGCATGCATGTACAGTCAATTGGTTTTCATAGGTTTTTTGTAGAAACTATGTGAAATCGTTTATTTGAACAACTGTTACGGATTTTAAAACAATTTAGACATGACTATTAAAAGAGTGGACAGAAGACATCATAGTATTTGTCAGTGGAAGTAAACCCAGATGTATTTATCTAGTGTAAATCTTTCTTCTGCAACAAAAGTGATATAATTACTATGGGCTTCCCGCAAGACTACTGCTTTAGCAATATCTTGGTTAGGCCATTGCCACTTGATTGGATGTTTAAATAGCATCACCAGCCCATATTTTGATGGCAAATAATAACAATAGATGAGGGATTTACGTTTTCATGAGTAAAACTTACTCATTTGTCTCATATTCATATGCAATTATTTTGTAATTTAATAATTAATAATAAATAATTATAGCATCTAGCATGTGTATTTAAAAAAGCAAGGTCATGCTAAACAACCAATCAAGTGACAATGGCCTTATTAAGGAGAGTGATCATTCTTGCTCTCCATCGTTCTCCTAACTTTTTCTTCAGGAGAGCTTTTCTTCACTCTCCTGAAAACTGAAAATGGAATGGAGAGATATATTGGAGAGAGTGGTCACTCCTGCATTACTTACAATGTAAGCAATACACAACTCAGGAGAGTGATTCCATGTACATGTATATAGCTTTCATAGATTTTACAAACATAAGACTGCTTTTTGATACATCCTCGCGAGCCAGGGTATCAATCAATCTGTTAGGATCGATACACTGACTTGATTAGTTACCCATCCCAGTTCTGGATATAAATAGATCCAGGGGTTTCCTCGAAATCAAACCAATCAGTGATCACGCTAAGCTAGCCGACTACGCCAATCTGCTGCGAGGTATGAGATGTGACGTGACCGGTTTGGATTTCATCGCGGGCCAACTGCTTTGATGTCAAACTGAAGTTGACATCGGAAGTCAAAGCAAAAAATGCAGGCTTGGGATACCGACATGCTAATTCAAAATAAGCACGGGAGATGAAATGTATGAGAATGTATAATAGAGGCATTGACTGAAGCACTCATTCGAACCACCAAAAATGTCCACGGAAACCCTCTGCGAGGATTCAGAATTTACCTGGACTTGTGAAGATGTATATGATAGTGAACAATGAACACAGGAATTTATGTAACTCTTCATTTACATACCTGTACATGCATTTTATCAGGAATTTATATCAAAAAAAAAATTTTCAGTATTTTTTCTATTACACAAAGATCTACACATGGTTCCTACCCTTTGTGAAAGATCAAATTACAACCTTTTTCCAGGACCTTTAACTGAATTTTTTTTCCTGGACATTTTTAACACCTTTTACCATGTTTCATTCAGCAAATTCAACAATGTAAATTAAAATGAAATGAATATGTATTTCAACTATCACATTTCATACAGATCTGACTAGATCGAAGAATAAATTCAGTTTGTTAGAAAGAAATTCCAGTTATTAATTGTGGGAGATATTTCGGGGGGAGAGAGGACAATAAAATTGAAGGACTTTTCCAGGGCTCTTTACAAACATTGTCAGAATTCAAGGATTTTCAGCTCCTCGAATTTATTTTCTCAGAATTCAAGGAATCCAAGAAATCCAGGACCCATATGAACCCCGTCTACAGATATTCTTAATTAATTTACTGTTTTACCCCTCAAAATCACATAATATTATTATTTATGAAGTTTTTAATATAAGTTATCCATCACTAAGCAGGTGTCCATTCAGATATTTATTTTATGTTGAGAAAACGTCTTGTTCATCCATGTGAAAGTAAAGAACCAAATTATAAGATCGAAGAACCACTGTGTGTACATTTCATTAAGACGGATCCATGGGTGGATGGATCATGAGTGGAGAAGAGGGGGAGCTTGGGCGCACGACCACATGGAGTATTCAACACTTCAATCCTACGCAGACAGGATACATATTAATTACCTGAAAAGAGAGCTGGTCTAAGGGGGATAATCCATGATTCAGACCATATTTAATTCCTATTGTTTACTCTCATCGAATCACTCATTCCCCTATATATCAAGGACATCCATCTATATTCACAAGTGTCACATTGAGGCATCCATCACTATCATTCCGAAGGTAAACTACTGTTTAACCTAGCAGCTACCGCGTCGCTAAACAGGCTATTAACATGTATATTCTTCCCACGCCGCCGTGTCAGTGGCACAATAACAAGCCAAGGACATACCATAATCTGTCGCAAAATTGAACTCAGAATCCCCGCAATGGCACGAGTGGATTGTATATTGCTCGTAATTCTAATGAATAAAAACATGTCAGGCAGCTAGAACAGGTCGTTAAGAGGGGTGCTCAACACCATACTCACACTGGATTCCATTCTGAAGATTGGCTAGGAATACAGAGGGGTCTATTATTAGAACGCTTGAGCTCAACTCGAGAACAGATCAGGTTAGCATCGCTGCAAAGCAAATGCTCATTGCTATCTAACAGCCATAGCAGTCTTGCACTCTTATGTGTGCACTAATCAAAATACCAGTTTCTCCAACAGTCTTCGGCCGAGATCTATTTTCCAACCACTTCTGTAAAATATTTCAGCCATGTAACGAGAGAGCCAATGCATGGATGCTCCCCCAGCAAATCTGGGCAAAGGGCATATGATCATCTTCAGGTCAAGACAGCACTTGTCCATCAGGAGTTATCCCCCTTGTTTGGGTTTATTGCTCAATATTTAGAATTTTTGGCTCATGAAAACCCAGCTGAGAAAGATGGTAAAACAACGAGTTTCAATAAACAGTTACCATATGTACATGTGGATGCTTAGTTGAGTTCTCAAGATACATGTACATAAATTGACATGTATATGCAGCATTTACTTTGCCATGCGAGATTTCTTTGAAGCACTTTCAAGTACTTTTTGAGTATTACAAATACCGAGATTAATTTGCATTCAGAATACATGTATCAACGCTACCGAATGACATACAATAAAGTTACCAACAACAACCATAAGGGAATTTGGTTGATCAAAAAATAAAAATTCTATCTGTGCTTTTCTATCTTGAAATTATTACTTCCCCAAGATAAAATTCATTCAAGCACTTTCCAGGACTGATAAACAAAACTGCGGACTGGAAATTGGTAATTTGAAATTCACGGATTTTCCAGGTTTTTAAGTATTCTGTCCTGGAAACAAAGATTCCCAAAATGCAATTCATGTTCCTGGCCCGGCAATAGAACTTTTAAATTGTTTGACTTCCTCAAATTACCATTCTCTCATTGCAAGAGTTTGAAACCTCCTTTTTCTCTGACTGCTCGGGCATGCAGATTCAGTATATCAGTTTGATTGACACAACAAGTTTTTGAGCCCGTCATGAGTTTGGGTGCCGAAATTCCCTCTCTGAACATGCTGAAACCAATAGTAATGTAAATAATGCTGCTATTGCTAAATATCAAGTTGTCAGGCTGTATTTAGACCATTTAATATTCCAGAGCTTTCATAGGCTTCGACAGTCCCACATCGTGGACTATTTAACTATAACTTTAGAACTATTATAGTATATGCGTTGCCACGAGTGGGTGCCCAAACTAAGTCTAGATCAGACCCTGGTAAGCATTTATGTGCATGCGAGAGGGATGAAAAATGCATCAAATATAGGTATATCTTAGAATAAGGGGGAAGGGGGGGGTGGTAATTGTCCAAGGCTAGCAATGCATGGTACATGTATAAGTGCACCAGGTTACAATATGCAGCAGTTCAAAAGTACAGAGTACCCTATTTGTCCTAATTTTTTGAACAACATTTTTAAACTTACTTGTAGAAGCAGAAGAAATCCATCTTTATGTCAACTGAGGCTAAATACTATGGATATGTATTTATCCCAAGAACTGCAGAGATAGCTAGTGAAATTTGTAGAATATTTGCGAAATTGATCTCCACAGTAAACCTGAAGTTAAGTTTTGCCGTCTGAGTAATTAGAAGTAGGGTACATTTTCATTTCAAATTTTCATAGAAATTTTATCTGAAATCAAAAGAAACTGGATATAAACTGCCTTGTTATTTTGCCCATTATGTCATTATGTTTGCTATATGACACTGACATGCCATTGTCATTGTGCTGTTAAAATAACATAGGCACTATTAGCAATTTTTCATCTTTGAATCTGAGCAGATTTTAAGAAAAACTTATTTTTTTCAAACTGCACAACTGGTGTTTCACTGCTCGTGAAATTGGTTAGGATTGAAATTTTACTGAAAATGTTACGGATAAGATTTCTGAACCATAGTATACATACATGTATAGAATGACAAGCAGATTTCAACTTTGTCAGAAAGATCCTCTGTTACAGAATATAGCACTGTCAACAGGGAGTGGGGTTAGGGATTTGGTTTAATGTCACACTCAAGGTTATTTCACTCATATGGTGACAGCCAGTTTAAATGGGGTAGGAAGCCAGAGTACCTGGAGAGAACCACCGCCCATCGGCAAGTAACTGGCAAACTTTCACACATGCACCAGCGGGGCGCGAACCCGTTCCAATCTGTTAGCAGGGTCACAAAAGATCAATTTACCGTACTTTAGTTTTAAGCATATGTGGATGGCCACAGTCTCTCTTTGTAAGGGGAGTGATCACTCTACATCACTCAGCTAAATTTTCCCTCAGGAGAGTTCCTGATTATTGATCAGTCTCCTATAAAATAGAAATGTGATGGAGAGTAATTCCGACAAGATTGAATCACTCTTACGATACAGTGATCACTCTTGCAATACAGTGATTCACACTGCAAAATCTAGGAGAGTGATCAACAGCTCTTGCAAATTTTGCAAACACGAGAGACTGAGGTCGGCACGAGTAATTGGAGAATTCATATTGAAAACAACCCAGGAGTTTAGGCAACAACAACAACAGAAATTTGGTACTCACAGGTGGTGGAAGCTGAATCTCTTCCTCTCGGTGATCATCGTACATTTCTGTGACATGTGAGGAGTTCAGGAGTCTGATTGAGTTGCTGTCGATGATCGGGGCTGTGTGGGATGGGACTGGGGGAGACGATACGACTGTCTGCTTCTCCCCAGTCAATTCTGGAGGAGGGGGAGGTAACTCTTCATCTGTACTCATCCCCTGAAACAAAAGAGAGGGACAATCATGAAACCTTTGTGCAGAACATGCTAGCAACTAGATATACATAAAACCTGTGAGAGATATCAATCTAGTTGATGAGTAATACATGGATGATGCCTGTACATTTAGGTGAATTAAAAAACTCTCAAAAGCCTCATGGACACCACCACATCCATTTGACATGTTTGAAGTACGAGTACATGTACTGTTTGTCAATTTGGAGAGGTCACTGGATATGACCTCAAATTTGACTACATAAGATTCAAATGACAGAAACTAACACAAGCGTGGACCATTGTTGTAACTTGTCTAGCATTTTCAAGAATCTATCGTCCTTGTTGTTATCTACGGCAGTCACTGCTCCATTGGCAGCCTCGCAATTGGCGTTGGCATTCGGCATTGCCGACGCAAAAAGCTAAAGCAAATCGAGTTTGCCTCGGCCATTTTTAACATGGGGCTGAACATGCTGAATGGGGGATAATGTAATTTTACAACATTTTCTGAATTGCGAGGGCTGAATTTGGATACCCAAAACTGCACATAAAATAATTGGAGTAATCCACACAAGTGAAGGTATCTTTTGTTTTGCCCTTGCTGGGCTGGATTAGTGAAGGTCAAACAAAAGACACCCCCTGTTGATTACTCCGACATGGCCGATGTAGGACATCTACTGCAACCTTCCTCATGAGAAATTATATATATGTTATTTATGTGAAGTAGTTTCTACAGTTTTCTAAAGGATAGTTCATACTATATATACAAGCAGGTGAAGTTGGCTGAAGTGAAGCCCAAAGAAATCGTGGATTCAGCTGTGTAGACTTTATCAGTCCGTTCAAGTTTGATCGATCTTGGACTGACAGACACCAGGCATTCATTGACGCCCGTTTTTACTACCGTTAAACGGTAGAAAAAAAATGTCAAAAACTGAATATAGACAGCAAAAAACTCAAAAGTGTATGTTTTGGACAAGAAATACTCAATGTTTTTGACGAAAACTCAATACTCGAAATGGTGCAAATTATTTCAGTGATGTGAAAATCATCGCCGATCCTTCGACAATTTGCGAGTTCTGCGAAACGTACACAAACGGAAGTGGCGGTTTTCACATGTTTTGCTGACGTAATGCGCTAACTAAACCTCGGAGACCTTTGTTCGATTATTTTTTGGGAGCCTCGAATACTCTCTGTAATGGTTCCCGACTGGCGCCGAAGGTATGAGTGTATTCTCCTTCGCTCGGCTGCTGGTGCACAGCTACCTACGTTAAACCCAACAGACGAAAACAGTCTATATGAAGGAATTGAATGCTAGCTGGCGGTCATTTTGGATATCATTTAGCAGATGAATTTGATTCGGATTCGTTCATAATTAGAATGACAAACAATTTTCCCTAAGACAGAACATCGGGCAAAGTAGAATCAAGCGGTAGGAAATTTATGAAAATAGAAATGGATCGTTTCTGCACAGACATTGCGTGTAGGATACCCGTCATGAACAACAACAACAACGCGGTCTATCACTCTACGTTGAGAACATGCATTTCTTCAGAAGTCGGTTTATTTGAGGTCTAGATTTTAACTTTAACGGCATTGCATTTCTTGTTTATGTCCGTGACTCTCGAATTTTTGTTGGTAATTTTTATCTTTCACTGTAAAAACCATCATGGTATAAAATGAGAAAATGTCTGGAATTTCCTTATTTTTTTTAATGTTTTTGCGTATGTCATATAGGCCGTTGTTAATTAATTCTTTGTTTCTCGTAACCTTGCTTTTGAAAATAGACATGCTGAGGGCGATAATTATTAATTATTACCTAGCGAGAAAAAAAAAAAAAATACTAAAACAAAACTTGGGATGCAAAATTTGAAAATATAAAACCTTTTACTGGACTAGATTTATCAAACAAAACCTCTGCTAGAGGAACAGTGACCTGCTAATTAAATGAATAATGCATACATAATAACCATTAAAAAGAAATCACAGATCACAATCCATAGACATGACTCTTTGACATAAAATACATTATGTGAGGTGTCATATATGGAGCTAATTTAGAACTGGTTTCCATCAGATTAGTACTGGCTAACAATATTAAATCAGCCTTCACCAAAGCAACCATAAATAGTAACGCAGCAAGGAAGCAATCAGAGATTGCTCAATTGTATGCCCCCCTTCCGCTTTAATCCGACACTGCTCCACCATTGTTCTGTTTTGTATTGGTCTGTGGAGGCCTAATTTGGCTAATTATAAAAATTCTGTTTCAGTCACTTTTTTCGGCATGCCTCGCATAA
The DNA here is from genome assembly GCA_036873755.1 of Hanleya hanleyi. Classification (NCBI taxonomy): domain Eukaryota; kingdom Metazoa; phylum Mollusca; class Polyplacophora; order Lepidopleurida; family Hanleyidae; genus Hanleya; species Hanleya hanleyi. The sequence continues at coordinate 16,468 of JAVTVY010046970.1, forward strand.
TACATGTACATATTCCACCCGGGACTTTCGCCAAATTCAAAAATGTGACCTGGTTATGAGACCTACATTCCTTGGGAGTATATTGTGGTGAAATTATGAAGCGATCGTGAACTTTGAATTTTGCATCCCATTCACTCATTTTGGGGCAATTTCATACTTCAGGACCTATGTGATCTACTTTGGAATGTGCTTTGGACAAATAAATATATCCCATTCATTTAGGTTTGATGAACAAAAGGCCATAACTCTTGAAAATATAACCGAAAGCAGAGAAACTTCACGCTGCACACCTATGGGGTACTGACCACATATCATGCAAATTCCATAATTGCCCATACAATATTAACCGAGATCCAGCCCGGACAAGTCCCAATTCACAAAGATTTCAAGAACAAAAGGGCCATAACTCTTGAAATATATGCGAAACGCGGAGAAACTTCACACTGTACAACTACAGGGCACTCACCACATATCCTGCAAATTCCATACTTGTCCATACAATATTAACCGAGATCCAGCCTGGACAAGTCCAAATTCACAAAGACTTGATGAACAAAGGGCCATAACTCTTGAAAATATATGCGAAACGCGAAGAAACTTCACGCTGCACAACTACAGGGCACTGACCACATACCCTGCAAATTTCATAATTGTCCATACAATATTAACCAAGATCCAGCCCGGACAAGTCCCAATTCATGGAGATTTCAGGAACAAAGGGCCATAACTCTTGAAAATATAGGCGGAACGGGGAGAAACTTTACGCTGCACAACTGTGGGGCACTGACCACATGTCATGCAAATTTCATACTTGTTCATACAATATTAACCAAGATCCAGCCCGGACAAGTCCCATTCACAGAGATTTCAGAAAAAGGGCCATAACTCTTGAAAATGATACCGGAACTCGGAAAAAACTCTACGCTGCACAACTATGAGCCACTGGCCACATTCCATGCAAGTTTCAATCCTGTCCATCAATTATTAACCGAGATATCGCGCGGACAAGAAATTCGGACGGACAGACGGACGGACGGACGGACAAAGCGATCGCTATATGCCCCCCCTCTAGTTAGAGGGGGGGGGGCATAATAATATTAATCCTAATTTTACAGCTGTCCTAAGCAAGTCACTGGTCAACAGCTTTGGTCTAATCACGATGCCTTCTTCTGATTTTCAGAGTCAGTAAAGACTTGGAAGAGAAGTCTTTCTTCTCTCCAAGTCCGCCACTGTGGATTCTTGATCCATGGCACTGAGTGATTTATAGATTTATAGAATTTATTTGCTGATTACAAGCGCCCATATAAATAAGGCAGGAGAATCATCGACGGAAGTTTCAAATCTGCCTTGGAAAGAAAACGCTCGATGACAGAGCTGGCGGTCGTCTTTTCAGAGAATAGGAAAGTTGTGAATTTAACATACAACTGACCGTTTGTTGAAGCTATCGTGGCTCCGTTGGCCAAAATCATTTTGATCAACACCAGGATGAATGCGATCAACCATGCGGACATTTCTAAATTCATTGCGCGGTGTACGAGGAACGAAAGGGGTGTATGATGAACATACTTCCATTTGATTTGAGAACTCCGCGTGCAAATCGATATCTAGTTTGCAGACGAATAGTTATACTTCTTCACTTCTCAATGCATATTTCGTTAGATTACATTGTGGATGTTCAGTTTGTTGTTATTTACTGTTTTTGCGATCAGACAAACGACGGAATTGAGACCACAGAATTTCCTTCCGGAGCTCCGACTGGAAAACATAATGACGTAGCTTAGAGGATTCCCAAGAAAGTTTGCCGTTTCATTGGTCAGTTTATGGGGAATCCCTTGAACTGCACAACAGGTGGCGCTGCAGTGCCCTTCGAAGGCATGGTACAAAGAGACGGCTTTACGAAACTTGTTACGACAATCTCGGTATTTTACGAGCAATTTAATCATTGGAGAGCGCTGCTTCGCGAAATCAGAACTCATTATAGGCATTTTTTTTTAGGGATCAGTACCAATAATTAATACAATGCGTAATTATTGCTTGCAAAAATACTGATGCGGGCGGGTTACGGGAAACGAACCATTAATTAACAGCGGCCATAAATCCATAGCCTAGTCTTTATATAAAGGTTCATTAATAACAATTGTTGATTTACTGCTTGTCAGGGAATGCAGCAGGTGGCCAGATTTTTTTTGATTTTTTTTATGATTATTATTTTTTTTTGCAATGCAGACAATTCCAATATTTGTTTCATATGCAATACAAAGATACAAATGAAATAAAATTAAGAGTATATACTTACCACTTACCAAACATGTTTAGGTTGAATACTGCTCATCAATGGAGATAATCACTCGCCTGAACTAATTTGTGCTATTATATGTGTGCTAACCACCCTCCTCAGAATAAATGAGGCGATTTCAATTTTTCCCATTGAGAAGTTTACATCTAGTTGTGCAGTAACTAGCACTGGTGAAAATGGCAACTGGTCACGAAATGCTTGGTTCCGCAAATTTGGATTCTTTGGATTCTCGCAAACTAAGCCACTAAGAATCCAACTGGATTCTCGCAAAATTTTGCGAAATTCTACCCCTGCAGTTCCTTTGTTCTGAAGTTCGACGGCAACCATGCGATGGACGTAAAGTAGAAGTCCGAGTTCAAGACATCATTCTGCTTGACAGCTGCTACATCTTACGTGAAAATCCGCTGATGATGTAAGGATTTTATAGCGTCTCTTGCAAGCGTTATATGATAATTATCTTTGAATGTTTATGATAGTTTGTGATCTCTTACCGCTGTTGGTGTTGCTACAAACACGAGGTCCAAAAAAATGAAATCTATTAAAATAAGTGAGCAAGTTACAATACAGAACATGTGTTTTTTGTCATTCAGATGACCATTATCCAAATCACATTAGATAGCTCACCTTAGTACTACAGAAACTATTTGTTCATATCTTAATTGGTAGGGTGATAAAAACATTCAAAAACTCAATATCAACTTGTGGGTGGGCTGTAAAAACTTGGAAAAACTCAATTTGAGCATAAAAAGAACTCAATATTTTATAGTGGATAGTAAAAATTTGGACTTCTATGAATCCCTGGACACGTGCTAAATTCAAACTCTTCAAGGTTCAAGGCACCACAAGAACAAGAAGTAAGATTTACCAACCATAAAATCTGGAGGTGATGAAATTTATGAGAAAAAGAAGTTGACAAAACGGTTCAAAATCATACAGATCTACCATTATTTCTTCATTATCTCAATGAATTTAGAGGGTGATCAAATTTATTAGAATATGGCCGATTGAATTTTGTCCTCAAAATTAGGGCGACTGAATTTTGATAGGGGGATTGAATTATTAGAGGGATTACTGTATGAATAGATGAGAATGAGGGATAGTCAGTTAGCCGGACTCACGTCATATTTAGGCTGGTTGTTGGTGACCGGTGGTTCCCTCTCCCATTTGCTGGCGATCTGTAAGGTTTCCAGTGTTTTCTGGTGAGTGGTTTTACTGTCGTCTAGCAGGGTAATCTCGTAAAATTCCTGGATGTCTGAACACGGGAAGAAGTGATAGATTAAAATTTTGAATTATTTGAAACAGAGATAGATCACAAGCAACCTGAAATCAATCAATATTCGTGTATACAGTACAAGGTATTTACCATTCTTGCTCATGTCATCTAGGTGGGTAAATTACATTGTACATATACTATATAGGTATGAAGCCAGCCCATTCCACTCTGATCACTGAACATCACTCGTGCATAATCCCTCATCTCTTCCATTTCATTATAATATATACATAGAGGATATCACCTGTTTCTTGACGAATACCATAAATATTTCATCGAGTGGGGTGAGAAAATGCCAATTTTCTCACCCCACGAGATGAAATATTTATGGTATTCGTCAAGAAACAGGTGATTTTCTTTTTATTATATACTTCTGATGTCCTACTTTATCCTGATTTTTTTTTTAACATTAAAATAATTCAGATTTTGTTGGCTTTTTCGACTGAAGATACATTGAAACACTGGTTATTTTCACTGTGACGTCACTCGCGGACTACTTTGCTGTCAACAAATCGCACGTGCTGCAAGCGAATTTCTTTCAGTCGGGTATCCTGTACTTTAGTATCGATGACATCCAGCAGATCTCAAGAATTTTATTAGCTTTATATCTCAAATAAACGATTTTCATGCCGACCCGTCAGCCAACTCCCCCCTCCCCTTCAGCAGAAAAGCACGGACCATCCTGGGGCTTGTCTCGCTGTCTGCACCCGGGCAGGACTGACGCACTGGTTTCTCGTTGACCTCCCTGGTTCCACACGGTGTTTGTCTTTGCACAGAACGTTCTCATTTCAAATAAAATCCGCATTCGCCCTTGATTTCGTTCATGTCTACCCAAATAGCACTATTTTGATTCAGCAAAATCGAATGGTTACGATAAGTTATAGCCAGATTTAGATTTACCAGTCGTGCGTGGTTGTTGTGTGGAGCTTCGAGAGCCTGCGGAGTTATCATTGTGATTTTGCCGATTCTTAATGAATGCTCACTGACAAGAGTTCACTGTCGTTGAATTAAGTTGTTTTTCGTGTTTTCTCATCAACTTTGGTGCGACGTTTTCATGATATGACCAAATTCGAGCCTTCAATTGAGGAATGTGTTTTATTTTCCGCGCTGAGTTTGTTTTGGCACTCTGCACTGCTCTGGCCAAACTGCAGTCTGCAGTCACGTCGCGCATGTTCAGGTGCACGCGTACGCGACGAGTGACAGTCGGTCCCATTATCGCCATTGCCGGTATTTCTTATTCATTTTGTGCCTATTTGTGTTTTATTTCCTGTCAAAATCTGGTCATCAGAAGGCATAATAACATACAAATCCTCTCAAATATTTAGCTTGTTTTTCTTTGGCGCACAAACCTTGCGGAGGTTTGGTCAATTGCCTCATCACATTGACATGTATTTGTGCACTGTGACGTCATTTTCCATATCATCACAGTGATGATATATTTGATATCATCACTCCGTGAAAATATCGCTTTTATTTGATTGATAATTTTCACTATCTCATCGCCAAGTATATAATAAATACTTTTATCATTAGGTTCCTTGTAAATCTGGTAGACATATCAGATTGCAAAAAATGGCTGCGGTTGGGGTCCAGATTAAACCAGCCAATGTTCATGCACCACATTTCATCAGAAGAAGGGGCGATAACTCTTGATGGATACATTGGTGGGAAGCATTTCGGGAACATGTACCAAGATTTAGGTCAACAGTCAAGGACACTGACCACCAGCAGCCGAGTAAAACGTGGAAGACCAATCATGCTCATATAGACTGATGTATTTCGTTTCACGACTAGTCCACTTGCCCACACATATTTATCTGGTACTCTTGTTTTTTTTTTAACAAAGCAGCTGGGCCATTTTCACGAAAACAAATAACAGTAAAGACAAATCTAAATTTTAATTTGTGAAGTTTGGTTACCAAAATATAATTTATATTGAAGACCGTGTAGGCCACGAAGACTGTTTTCCTATCAACCGAGCTAGTCACTGTACTTAACCCCCCCAAAAATGGTTGGAAAGTTTTTACCCATTTTAGCCCATGTTATTATCAGATGATGATGAAGACATAACAGAAAAGGCATATTTGTGAAGGTAAAGACATTGAATTTAAGGCCATTTTCTTTTAACTAACCAGTTAGTTTTATTTTCTCAATGCAAGTCACGCTGCCTTTTGCTAAACATTCTTTTGATGTTTTTCAAGTTCCCAGAAAATTTATAATCAGAATGTCACTTCAATTTTCTCAAGTTACATGTAACTGTGTTAGTTGGCAAAGAAATTTTTTAGTCCTTATCGTGATATTCCTGTCTTTACCGTTATGGCATTTTATAACGGTAAAAACAAGTTCAAATAATGGTAAAAACAGATAAAGTCAGCATGAGGCAGGATGAACTGGATTAGTGTGTCTTTCATGGTAATTTTTTCTTGATATACACTTTTAGATTTCTTGTGCTTTGTTTGGTAACAATCATAAATAGGCAGACAATAAGTACGACACAGACTTTTTTTTCAAATTTGTAGAAAACATGTGCTCTGTTGCCACAAGGCTGGAGGGAAAATGGTTGGCCACACCCTGGTACTTTTAACAATGACAGTGGTGTCCTCTATATGACATTTCTTGTGCTAACTTTCTCCAAAAACCTTTCCTGATAACGGTCAAGACAGTTGAATAAATCCAATCTTTTTGTAATATTTTGCACATTTCAGGATATGTGAAATGAAGAGGACTTTATATTCTCATATATTTTACATAATAGTATCCAACAGAAAGATTCTTTGTATTAAATACTGTGTATTTGCAACCACAACGGTAAAGAAAAATTCATTTTCAGATATGAAAATTTTATTTTTTGAAGCAGTTATCTTTGCCAAAATAGATATTTTACAATAGAAACTAGAGGCCATTGCCACACTTGATCCCATCGGCCTAGTGTGAACTTGCCGTCCCTTTCACATGAGCAATATATCTCTGGTATAGACAGATGAAGGGCATTCAATAAGGGGAAACAGAAGTAGTTGAGGGAAAAACAGTCACGTTTATTTGTATGGAAAGTTGGCTAGAGACAACTAGATATAAAAGGGGTGGGCACCCACCAACCACCCACTCTGATAAGAGGAGCATTAAAGTGGCTCTCAATTATGTGTAAGGAAATGTTCACATGTATTGTTGGTTAATGTAAAATGTTAAAGGCAAAGTACGATAGGCCCAGGTGTATTATACAGATGATGGAATTGTTGCAAACCTTGGTATTGGGTGCATGGATGTGATACTGAGTTAGAGAGGTACTCCGGATTGTTGGAACTCAGTTAGTCCATGTCCGTTTTCTTTTCTCAAGAGTTATGGATGATCTACAGTTTTGTCAGTTTTGTTGATGTTGACCCACACAGGTTTGTGATAACTGTAGTAAGTCTCAAGTGTTCCAGCAGAAGGTATAGTTTGGTTGCAGAGGACTGAGACCGGGAGAGAATACCCTAGCTAGAAATTTAGAA
>JAVTVY010046971.1:0-23424 GCA_036873755.1 Hanleya hanleyi
TTTGACTTATCTTGGTAGAGTGGAATAAAGCACTAGATCTGGCACATCCATCATCGGAGGAAAGCTGAACAATATCAGAATGGTTGCCCCTGAATCGGGTCACACGAAGGCCCGTTACTGTAGCAAAGGGATCCAGTGGTCAAACTCAGCTTCTGGTTCAAAGCCAGACAGTTTAGCACCTCAAGAGTATAGTGGTTTTTGCTTTCGCACGAAGTGGATGGACACTCATTGACAATGTCAGAAAAGTATCACTTGCTTGTGGTATTTGGAGATGGAGGTGGGGTTATGTCTGATAGGGGCCTGGGCGGTGGTGAAGGGATGTTCAAGGGGCTTGGGTAGTGGGTGGTCAATATTAGATCATTATCCGGTCTTTGCTGGAGATGTGTATTGTTCAGGAGCGCGCAAAAACTAACGTATGAAACTTATAACCTTGTAGCTTATGATATTGCGGATATTTTGAGTTTGTTTGTGTGGACACAACAACAAAACCCCAGAGTAAATTAAAAAGCCTTGTATACTTGAGAAATTTAGTTTTGGCGAGTTTCGTCTAAGTCTGTGCATTTTCTGCATTAATATACCAACAATGATCTTATTCTACTACGATAATTATACTGCGCAAGTTTTACTGAGCCAATTACATTAATGTAATTTCGATCTAAAAATCAACCGAAAATATGCCTTCTGTTATATATATATATATAACATCACCGTGATGCCATCAACGAGATTCTAGTTTTAAATGATTTGGTAGGATATATTCGCCTGAGTAGCCACAAACGTTTCCATCAAGCCATGACCAGGCGATGAAGAATCGGCCTTACCCTATTAACTCACGAACATTTTTTTAAAAAAGAAACCAGCCCCAAGGTGTATTCCATGCCATGAAGACCTCAAAGTGAAACATATTCTGATCGAAATCATAAATGTTAAGATCGTAAGAGATTCTTTTTATCAAGCAGCTACTTTAGAAGAATCTCTTTAGTCGGGTAAAAGAATGTGACTGTGAATATTGTCATTTATCGAGGTATTCAGTAATTCAAAATAAAAGAATAAATCCGATCTTATGGAATCCATTTTGTATTGGATTATTAACGGAGTAGAATAGTAGGTATAGGAAGTGGGAGGGAGCAGGAGATGCTTCCTTCAGGTCTAAACCTAAGGGGTACTCTCCCCACCACCGGTTTATATCATCCAAGTTGCCACATGAACAGGTACAATAAAAGCGTACCTGAGATACAACACATATCACGAATCGTTAGATTCTTGCTATGTGCTTTAGAATAGGTTAACCGGAAGACTATACTGTGAAGTCATGTGGCTCTGTCAGTATGTCGGCACCTCTTCCCACTTCTCTTATATGTGTTGTAATTGAGATTGACAACTCGGCTGACTGAAAGTTGATTGATGGTGTGATCTGAATATGCTTCAGATCACGGGAAATTTCCAGGGGTGGGAGGGACGGGGCATGCCCCCGAACTCCGCTAGCGTTACCCGCGCGTCTGGTACGTATTGCTATGATGGTATTTGGGGACATTCCGCTCCCACAGGTCAAATCATCTTCCTACGACGCTGAGAATCATAGCACAGGTTTTCTCTATAATTCTAGAGCAATGAAATGCTCGACTACCGAAGTTCGGTGATTTTATCGATCTCTAATATCTAATATAGGTAATTAATGCCCTGGATTTTACAAATGTTTCTTTCCGCACTCTTAAATTTCCCAGCTCCTGTGAAACTGAACTGTATAACTGACAATTGCCTACTGTCGATTAAAGCAACACGCCATATCATTATATAACCCTCGTCGTAATTTCCAGCGAGCTGTATTTTTTGTCAATTGTGATTTGATGGTTGTTCATCTGATATCTGCCAAAAGCTGTGGGTGCTATGAGATACTCCTTTCCGTTTAGGAGAAGTCTCCTGTCGGAGATTCTTAGATCATTAATTGCATGCTAAATTTTGATGTCAGTCATCGATTCACGAGTCTGCTTCTCCAAATTGCGCTTAAATCAGAGTCGACAACGATGGTCGGTGTTTTTCCTGCCACAGATCTTGCCGTTGACAAAGTCGAATAGCGGTTCCCATCATCTACGAACTCAACTTCATAAATTGTAGGACGCTGTGACAGAAGACGCAGAAATCTGAGTGAGTTATCAGTCTACTATGACAACGCAAACCTGTTAGCGCCTATGACAGAATTTTTTGGAATGAATTGAAAACTAAAACTCGGTCTTCCGTTCTAACGAGAAATTCGCCCAGTACGGAGGATTTTTTTCTGCTGTAGGGGAAACGGTATAAAAATAGAATGGGATCCCCAACATGACATCAACAGATTAGGGGTATCTCTTTCCGCATCTTTTGGTCAGCAGAAGAGATAGACAGTGTCAACAGAGACAAAATGAGAGTACAGTGTTACGTCATAAACGATAATAGAAAAAACGTAACAGAAATATTTTGTGAAGTCAAGGACTAACAATCAAATATTTATTTACAATACTAAAATCATATACAAATTAAGTAAGGTCAATACAACAAATAAATTTCAAATATAGTCTTACTGTTCAATGCTATACTGGTGTTTATTGCATAGTCCGTTTTGACGTGCAAATCTCTATACAGTCCGTGCCGCACAAATCGCTGTTCTGTATTTTGATATTCGCGAGCACTGCTCAGATGTTGTCCAGTTTCAGTAAATGTCCAATTTCCGACAGTTCGATCACGTAGAAAACACAGCCAAAAGTCAATTCACAGGAATATACAATCCAGCCGTCCGTAATTTCAGACAAAGGTAAGACAGTATAATGCACCCGCATAAGTCTGTTTGAATTCCCTCCTCGATCACTGAACGCTAGGCTATTTATACTCTACGGAACATTCGAGATCATTCCACAACACACAGCATTGACGCACGATCCGACCCAGATACAATCACAACAAGCTTCCAGAAAGCTCGAAGTGACCAACCCACACGACAGTACGTAAACAAGCCCACGTCGCTCTATTATTCTAGAAATATCCAGTGTCTAATAATAAACTACATTACCATGACAACAGTTTAACTTTTCGGGCACTTCAAGTTAATTTTGAGCACTGAGCTAGTTTTTATGATATTCCTAAATGCTAAGGTGTTACTAACATCTTGTTGTTGCAGTCGAATATGACATCATCAGTCATTATATTTGCAGCCTAGTTGAGCCTGTCTACTTGCACATGTCTGACCTCTGGCAAAAAGGGCGGCCTGGTGCCGTGGGGGCGCATTGGAACAAAACTGCTGGGGCGCATTGGGGCACGCATTGGGACACTGTCTCTGTCCGAAAACCAGAAGCGACAAATTTGATATCCCTCTTATTTCAGGGAATAACAATTATCGAATATGAAGTTTACATTTAATTTTTTTTTGAGAGTTTTTACATGATGTTGTTTGTTTGTTTGTTTGTTTGTTTGGAGATAATGGTCTATTGTTTTCTGTTCATGAACACGATTGTTTGCCCAGGTTGTGACATCACAACAACTCTCGCCTACTAGGCGCATCCATGGATTTGTGCTCCGATGATTGGTTTGAAAATAAAGTGAAAGTATTTCATTAGAAAACAATTTCAACGCAAGCTCAAACTTTTCCAGGGTGTTAGCAACCCCGATTGTTTGGGTAACATATACGCCTTTTCTTTCAGGTCTATCGGCAAAAACCGCACAATACTTCTCAAAACGGGTCTCCAAAGTGCCCCTATGCGCTCCGATCTCCCCCATATATTCGAAACATAGGATGCAATAGAACATTTAATGAACAATTATATTCGAGATTATTGGCTAGTCTCTTCGTGTTGTGAATAATAAATCAGATTTCTGATATTTGATATCGACTGTGGTGGGTGTAATAAATTTCAGTGGCTCCCGATGTGTCAAGTAACTCTGAAGGCCAAGAGCGTCACCAGCTTTCCTCCCCAATATTGACAAAAGTAGGCTTTTTTTCTGATTCGTACGACTACCCCCTAACATGGTGTCGTAGAATAGGTGTGCCCCGCCTAGCAACACCCAGCACGATATAGAGCTAAAACATCCCCCATTAAAATCTTCCCATCCGACCACCCGAGATCATGTATGTCTCGTTCGTTCGAAGTCCCAACCCAGTCTGACAATCTCAGAGCATGCAACGGAGATTTCCGAAGTTCAAGCTTCGGGCCAAAACCAGTTTGAGTGGGTTCTGATGAAATAGCCCGGATGCAATCTCCTGGCATGTACGATTTATTTCACTATACCAGGGATTAACATTCTCGAGCGTATAGCTATCTCTACAACACCCCTCCCCGTTTTCTTTTTGGCGAAGGTCTTACTTCGCCTAGCTAGAACCCTTCCCGTCGCAGGCAACCGCCGTTCTAGCGCTGCCAACGATTACTAAAATACGAGACAAAGACGTGAATTCTCCATGTTATATCACAGGTGTCAAAATCCGTAACATGCAGTGTACAAAAGTACACTGCTCTCTAAAAATACCCAACTTCAATAAAATGATAACCATCCCACTAGTCTAGTCTTATTACCAGACTGTCTATAATTACACCCAAACCCACTAAAAATCTCGCTCAAATGGTCAGTCTCATGGGACTGATTACTTTATTTCTCAAAAATATAATCGGCGGGCCAGCCTACCAGCTTTACGGCCCAAATAAATACAATCAGCCGCATGGGTCTGCTCACTTTAATTCTTAAAAATATAATCTGCAGGCCAGCCTACCAGCTACATGGCCGCAATAAGCACGAGTCCGTCATACAGTCCACTACCGGAACAAGCCTCTAAACTACTGGCTGTCCAGACTATATATTGAGCTCCTTATTCTCCCTCCCCTAATAATTTCAAGGCTCACATGCGTCAGCAGCCAACAATTTCGAGTTAAGGGCCCTTCAAGGGCGTATGCACGAAGAGTCAGAAACGTATGTGCGCACTATACGCCACTGATCCCAATGTACATACGCTCTCGCAAACGGCTACACCCCACCAGAGAGAATGTCTGCAGAGGAAGAACATGACCATAATTGCTACACCTCCACAGGTATCAAGCTCACACTCACAAAATCGTTGAGCTCATAACTAGAACAGGGTTGAGACTATAATCAAATAATGACGCATGTATTCACTCCCCGAGTGGTAGCTATCCTGCCCCACCGGATTCACAATAAATCATAACGCGAACCACAAGATATCAAATAGACAACTCTCATCAGGGCTTCATGGTGAAGACATGGGATGAATAGGAATCGTACGTCTTCCTCAAACCCAGGTCTCCGACATGACCACCCGCACTACAGATTCTCAAACTATATCTTCTCCAAGTCACTCCATATATTAACCTCACATGAACGTGTCACATAGCTTAACACACACAGAAAACCCCACAAAGAACACACAATTATACAATCTCAAACAGAAGTCACATAGAGACGCGAGTGACGCGTATATCTACCACACAGAATCTTCACACACAGAAATTATCTAATCACACAGCAACCATCGAACCCAGGCGTCCAGCACCCGGTTCCCTCACACAGATTACATCAACACCTAGTTCATCACAACGCATCATATTCTTCTATAACACACTACACGTATAGCGCCGCAGCACACATCACAATTTCCAAACAACATCCAACTTCCGACTACACACCAGAGTTCTCCAACACACACCAATAGTTCCAAAATACACATTACATTACAGAACACATTACGAACCATTTGGGTCTAGAATTTTATGTATTTTTTTTCTTGAATTCCACAATGCGTCAAACAAACATCCTGTACAACAAAATCAAATCAACCCCCAAATAGGATAATTTCACATAGAAAATCAAAACCTAATACAATACATCTATCACTGCATACCCGTGATGGCACACATCCATATACCCCCACAAGGCTTTATCCCTAAAATCTACAATACATCCATAGGCTGACAGGAAGTCGAAGCCTAGCAACAGGTCGTCAACCAAGGGTGCCACCACTATATTTCCAGTACAGTGAAAATCGGAGATGGACAATGGGACCTGCCGAACTAGCATTCCCATACTGGTCATTCCTCGAAATGCACCAGTTAACCGAATAGGCGAAGACGACAACCCCTGGAGACCCAACCTAGCAAATAAATGTTCACTCATGACGGTGACTTGGGCGGCCGTGCCTACCACGGCAGTTACCGGCACAGACCCAACCTTAACTGGAATGGTCTTCGCCCACCCCTGGGAACGAGACAGAGTAACATCTCTGACTGCTGCAGTAAGTTCAGTAACACCTGCCTCGTCCCCCGTGGACGACCCCACCCCGTCATTTGCAGTTGCTAATTCAGCCCACCCATCTAAACCATGTCTAGTAGGACAAAAACGGCTTATGTGGCCGGGTTTACGGCACGAGTAACAGAGTCGCGGTGGACGGAAGGGTCGCGATGACCGACGGCGAGGGGACCTGTTATTTATCCCTTCCCATTCTGCCTTACAAGCATCAAGAAAAGCCTCCCCCACTGAATCAACATTAACAGTTCTACATGTAACCGTCTGAAAATCCAACTCCCTCAGATTATATCGTGAGGAGTTCACATAACGCAAGGCTTCCGAGATTGTTGTGGGGCTCTTTTCCATAGCAAATCTCACAGCCAGTATTTCCCTGCATCCCCTGAGAAAATGTTCCACCGCTACTGACTCAATAATCTTTTCCGGTGCATTCGGATACCCGTCCCTTGCCAACCTAGCGCATCTAAAAGCAAACTCCTCTAAAGTATCCTCGGAACCCTGCACTTCCGCTTGCAACCGCTGCCTAACTACACGCGGAGGTTCCCTACTATTATAATGGCATTCCATTGCTTTGAGGAGCATATCAAACGAGGTTTTGACGGCCTCCGATTGATAGTTGTAAAACACCATGGCATCGCCATGAATACAGTCCGTTAACTTCCTAATTACAAGCGTCTAGTCCGTCATTCATAATCCAGCCGTCGTCCATTAGAGAATATCCGTGTCCATAATCCAAAGACCTATTCCATTTCCGTATAACAGTATTAGCACCAAATTCAAAAAGACAAAAGTATACATAAACATAGGCTTGTTTCCTGCAAGAGAGAAGCGGTCAACAGTTTTCAATGATGCCGGCAAGACATCATGATGTTCCAAAATATCAAATCCGTATCGCTGATCAGTATTCTTAATCCATAGTATTCGTTATAGAGTCGTCATCTAAAAATGATGTACCTCAGTCACGCTTTGATTGTGACTGTTCATATGAGTACCATGAGGATGTTGAAGTACATGGGCTCATACGGCCCCTAGCCCCGGGTTAAGCGGAATTAGACACATGTTACGAAACGTAGCGCCATAGATCTTGCACGCTACGTTCGTATTTTGCTATCAGCATGCGATATGTATCGCCAAATTTGAAAAACTTTGAGTGGAGGCGCTTGGTGGAATAGCCCTGTTTTATAAGTTTCTGCAACAATGTTTTGTGACGTTGATTAAAATCATCACATTTAACACAGGATCTAGCAAATGCTACTAAGCGAGATATGTATACGCCATATGCAGGTCCCACTGGAATATTACTATCCAGAAAGGGATAGTTTACGATGTCGAAATTGTAATCATCTCTTTTGTCATAAAGTCGACGAGAGAGAATGCCCGCTTCATTTTTATAGAGTAGAGATCTAAATAAGATGTGCCTGTAGGGCTATCTGTAGTTTCCTTCAAATCCAGTGAAGGTGGATATATATCCTTCACTGCGTCATTTATATAGCGATTATCAACAGCGAGAAGATCGTCTATGTAGCGTTTGGTAAATGAGAAGGAACGGGCTTTGAATGGATCGGTTTTTGAAAGCGCCTGCATATAGTCATATTCATAAGAGAACAGATACAGGTCAGCCAACAGGGGTGCACAATTAGTACCCATTGGAATACCTATATGCTGCTGATATATTGTGTTGCCAAATTTCACTGATCTTTATTCCACTCTCTACTTTTGGCTTCCAACTCAAACTTAACCCTAAATGGAACCCAGTCCCCTCTGATTCCTGAAAATACTAAAGTTTCGGGAAGCCGGGGACTTTGGCTACGGTGGCGTTCTTGGGATACATGTCGCTCGGTTGATCTGGATCTGGACGAGCATTCGCTACATTTACTAGGAGAGGCCTCAACCTCCCCCTCGGTATCAGTAGCGGACACATCGGCCAGATTCCCATTATCTATATCCCCTTGGAGATATTGTCCCCCTACCATAGCATTGTCTAAAAACAATCCATTTCTATTTATTGGGCATTGGAAGTTCGGAGCTGAAGTGTGGCCACTGGGCGGTAACTGATGGAATACATTATTTACATCCCTAGCCAGACCAGCGTCCAGTCCTGCTGTTCCATTTAGATCTAGTGGACATGGGGGGTCGGGAAGGGCAGCTGGTGCATTTACTTGGACATGTGGTTCATTTTGATGAACAGGGGCTGCATTCAGTTGATTTGCAGTCTCTTCCCCACCCTCAATCAATTGTTCAGGTCTATTATTCACAACAACATGAGTTGGGTCCGCCTGACCAGCGTCCCCCGTTCTCTGTTCAGACGTCGCATGTGATGAAATCTCTGACCCTTCCCTGCTTGGAGCACTAAGCAATGCAACAACAGTCCTCATATCTAAACCCACTTGCTCCATCTTACCATCAACTTGACCTATTTGAGTGTTTACTTGTTGACCTAGTTGGTCAACTTTAGCATCCACTTGTCCTACTTTAGTTTTTACTTGGTCAGCTTTAACACCCACTTGTCCTACTTTAGTTTTTACTTGGTCAGCTTTAACATCCACTTGTCCAACTTGCGGACCTAGTTGTTGACATTGTACCACTATTTTCTCATCCAACTGGCCTAACTGAAGCTCGTATGCCTTGACATCGTCATGCAACTGGCCCATTTCTACATCCAATGCATTTACTTGAGCCGTTATTTCAACTTTCCATGATCCAATAATTTCTACTAAACGACGGTCAACTAAAGCATTAATGTATTCCGGACTTCCCGACAAATCTAAATCTATAATCTGCCCCTCTAGCACTAGATCGGCTATATACCCGGCACTAAACTGAGTCGCCTGCATAAAATGCTTAAAACTAACCAACCTGCCCTCTTCCTACAAGGCTACCACACGTGCACCTCGACTACTCCCCACCCCTTTCAATTTTTGCAGTGCTTCCTCTGTAGCCACTGACACATCAATGGGCCCCAAATCTGCCATGTTTTAGTGGAATGATATACGGTATACGCAAACAAGCCCAAAAACAATAAGGAATACTCAATCAAAATATAGTCAAATCAATTCAAATATATCAAATTACAAGCGTCTAGTCCGTCATTCATAATCCAGCCGTCGTCCATTAGAGAATATCCGCGTCCATAATCCAAAGACCTATTCCATATTCCATATAACAGTATTAGCACCAAATTCAAAAAGACAATCATAGTATACATAAACATAGGCTTGTTTCCTGCAAGAGAGAAGCGGTCAACAGTTTTCAATGATGCCGGCAAGACATCATGATGTTCCAAAAATATCAAATCCGTATCGCTTTCAGTGAGTTTCCTTCTAGAAACTCACTAAAGCAAATGAAAGACAGCCCACATTGGTATGTCCACTACAAAACACCAAATCTTACACCAAAATAAATAGCAGTGTCAACTCCTCACACTCAGTTTCCACTCCAGAAACTCATTAAAGCAGAAGAAAGACCGTGTACCTCGTTATGTCCCCTAGGGAACACCAAATTGGACACGAAAAATGAAACGCAGTGTCAACTACTCACATTCAGTGAATGAAAACAAATATTTAAACATGTGCAGGTTCGAGTTCAAACTGACGAAACACTTTTATGAACCAAATCAATTGTGCCTAATCAGCCATATCCATCAGGAAAAAAGAAAAAGAACAAGACCCATCTCTAGAACAAGTGCAACACGCGTTACCACACAGTCAACACGTTGTTACAACTTCTCTGTTAATCTTGTACTATTTCAATTTACAACTAATTATGAATAGGGCACTAAAGAAACCCAGGGTGGGTCTGGGGAAAAAAGAAAAAATAAATGATCAATTGTCAATTGTGCCCGAAAAAAAAGTCAGGCCACCTGTGTTCAACATAAATAAACCTTAAATTGACACAGTTTCCCGTGCCTGGAGGAATACAACACAGAATACAAACTAGATTTTAGACTCGACCACATCCAGAAGTTAATAACTCCGAGTTCAAATACAAACAGGAAATAGTCTGTCTCGAGATGGTAAACTGCATCAAAATTTTGACTCAATCGCTCAACATCATGAACAACCTTCAGTCTATCATTCAGACCCCTCAAGGATGAACATAGACCAGTTTCCATTCAATTAAATTTCAAACAAAAGCATAATTTCGTGAACTGATCCAAGAGAATGGAGAAAACAGACAGGATATACAAATCATTAACTCAATTCAAAAGGATTGAAGGAAGTCTGATTACTTGTCGCGGTGACAACACCATGGCATCCGCATGAATACTATAATATATCGCAGTGACAACACCATGGTGTCGCCATGAATGTGGCTTGCCTGACTGACAATGCCCCAAACTATCACTGAGCAATCAGAATCCTGTATTGGACAACCAAAATGTAGGCAATATATATCTGTATTAATCCAGAAAATCAACAGGATGAGCGATTTTTTTATCCGACCAATTGACAGCCGACAAATTGGAATATCACGAATACCACGGCATAAATGGAACTATGCAAATTAGGGACAATCGTTCAAAAAAATATAACTTGAAACACAAAGAGAAAACGGGTTTCCCTTTTATCAGGATGGGAAAAACGTTAGCAGAAGACAAAGTCACATTGACCCGCGAACAATCTCAACATTTACTATTGTATTCCAACACACAATTGCATTCCAATTACAGATTTCTCATAAAGATCGGCAAAATCTTCAATCCCAATCCAAAGACCCATCAATACTAACACATAGCAGAAATCTCACACAAAAGTCAATCTCAGAAACAATACAATTCAATCGTACTGAAACACATAGACAACACCACACAGTAACACCTGGAGTGACAATGGACAAAAACTTCCATAAAAAATTGATTCTCCCCGATATACAAGCTCTATATGATAACCCAGTAAAAATATTTGAAAATTGTATAACTCTGCCATGCTCATATTATTCAATATCACGGAGTCAATTTATCCGGTTGTTATCAATCTATTGACCACGAACGGCCAAAATGCCACTACTAAGAACACTTCGCGTTTATCACAGGACAATAATGCTGTATACACGACGACACCAAATGCAATAAATGAATAGAGTAAATCCACTATTCCCAAGAACTGTTGACTAGTTCAACTGGCTAAATACCAGGAATATATTTAATAACACGGACCGAATTGAGCATATCGAGTCTCTCAAAGAGGCGAAACGATTAATTGCCACATTACACAGATCTATATATGCTGTCAACAGTGCCAAATTATACCGCATGGCCTTACTAATAGCATAGCGCGCCTATCACAGGGTAACAATACCGTTACTGTATATACAGCGACACCAAGTTTATTGAATGCATACGACCGATACACTGTTTACAAGAAATATTAGCGAGCTCAGCCGGCTATATACCAGAAAAAAATATTTGATAGCATGGGCTGAACTGAACACACGACAAGTTTCATAACGAAAGAGGGGGAAACGCCTAACCGACCTCTACATGTATATCGCACAGACCAGTGTGATCTTATGGTCAAATTTCACTATCGCGTAGATAGCCTATCGGCCGAGACAAAAAAGCCTGTCTAACACAATCCACAGCCTGCCAACCGTGAAAGAATTTATACAGAATTATCGCGACCAGAATAGCCCAATATCAGGATGACCGAGTCCCGGTAAAACAATTCTACATACACTCAACCTGTGCAAAGCCGGCCAAGAAAACAGGGAAGGTGGGGAACGCGAAGAGAGAGGACAAATGGCCGACTTCCACCCCGCGTTTGTTTACCGGGAATTTATCACAGTCTGGTTCAAAGGCGTATTGGTTCTCAACCGTTACAAAATTGATTTTATAATCTGACGCCAGATGTCGTAGAATAGGTGTGCCCCGCCTAGCAACACCCAGCACGATATAGAGCTAAAACATCCCCCATTAAAATCTTCCCATCCGACCACCCGAAATCATGTATGTCTCGTTCGTTCGAAGTCCCAACCCAGTCTGACAATCTCAGAGCATGCAACGGAGATTTCCGAAGTTCAAGCTTCGGGCCAAAACCAGTTTGAGTGGGTTCTGATGAAATAGCCCGGATGCAATCTCCTGGCATGTCCGATTTATTTCACTATACCAGGGATTAACATTCTCGAGCGTATAGCTATCTCTACAACAATGGCAAAAACGATTGTGACGGCTTTCATGAGTGAAATTATATCGCCATTATTCAGGCGTACATTCCTTATCATCCGTTGATGAAACTGCCTGCAGAAGCTAATTCAATCACATTCTGTCCACAGCACTGTGCATTGCTTATCAACGAATGACCAATGTTATTGTCTGGTTGTAGTTTCTCGTCTTGTATTCCAATATCCTTTATATAGTATTATTATCATTACTTGAATTATTTGTCACCTATGATAACCTGACGGTACTGAAATACAGAAACAGAGTACAGAAAAGCAACTTTTTTAGATAATAACAGTACACTAACCACCAAGTATCCGCTAATGGACGTAAAATGCTTGCACGAAAACGAGCACTTTACCGCGCATTTGACAAAGCAAATAGTACTCGCGCATACAAACTTCAGTGCTATCACACGCGAGTTAAAAGCTATCCATGTGATCCACTCGTAGTAAAACAAATATTCAAATGCACCACTTGTGAGCCATTTATGTTTTTAACAAATCTTATGTCGGGCATTGTTCTTCATAAGTTACAAACTTGGTTGTTTTGCTGTATGTTGTCCTGTGGTAGTTTTACATGATAGGCATAAAACATTATTTTGTTTTATCATTTTTCACGTTGTCTTGCAATGGTCCTATATTTCGAGCTCAGCTGATAGCGAATAATCAGGCGGGATTTTGCTGAAAAATCCACGAACCTTACCCGGACGATGTAGGGTCTATGGTTAAAGAGATCAATCCTCTCTTTCGATAAATCCCCGAAAATTTCACACAATGCTGTCGTTAAATGACTTTACTATCGATCATATATGTTACAGCCTCTAACCGATGTATGATCATTTTAGTTAAAGGGACGGATCTCTTACATTAATGTGGGAGAAGGAGCAAAAAATCGATACGTTCTGAATGGCGAGAACTTCAATCAGGCCGCTAAACCACGTCGGCTGACAAGAGATTCAAGTTTATGAGAACGCCCTTTATTAACCGACCAGCGCTAAAGGCAAATATATATCACAGCTCGCGGCTAATTTGACTAAATCAACCTACAGTACGGATCCTGATAGCTCTGTGTTCTGTACACAGTTACTTGATGTTCACGATGAAGGCCTTTGATATTATCTGACGTGAGTTGTCACAATATCAATGGAGATTACCCTGACATCTCAACTCAAAGCCGACGATTGCAGCAGAGATCATCGTGCTGAAGTCCAAAAGGCTATCCCGGCAAATCAGCCTTCTATCTTAGCTATCCATCATTGCAGAACTGATTTTCTAGTCTTTTATATGTTTGGGCTGCAGTCATTGGATGGACTAAACGCAGGATATATAAGATCTAAGGGTTTCACACTTGATCAAATACCTGTCTGTGTGGATCAACAGGCTCTTAGACTTTTCCCCTAGTGCCATTCGTATTTGAGAAGACTTACTCAAACTAACGAAATACGGACAACTTGTGTTCAATATAGCAGTGAGCGGTGTCCGCTGTTCATGGTATTTAGGACAATTTAATATGAAATGATATTCATCTTCAACGATCTGTTGACTGCACTGTTTACAATATCGTATATATGATCGATGAACTTAACTTTTGCAGCGAAAACCCGTTTTTTACATTAACCTTAGCAGGCCTGGGGGGCGGGGAGGGGGGGATTCTGTGCTATCTCCGAAACGACAAAAAAATTGAGAGCTGATATTTTAGTTTATCATATTGGGGTCATTTTAGCCTATTTGCATAACCCCCCATGTAGAGCATCTTGGGTAAATTCAAGATGGTGGCCACGTGGGTTATCAGAAAAGTGATGTTTTCGTCATTTTTTCCCAAATTTTTGCTTTTTCGCGAGGAAAAGTGGCCAAAACTATTTTATTTCACATCAGAGTAATATTTACTAATTATTAATGCAGTTTTTGCGAAGAAATTACATAAATAAAAATAATCGAAAAATCGACCCAAAATGCCATTATTTTAAATGACGTCACCGTGACGTCATCAAAGCGGCCATCATGGCATTTTTTTACATTTTCTAGTACAGCTTGACCCAAGGGTATAGTGTGGTAAGTTTCAGCCCTCTAGCTCAAGGGGTAAGAAAAATAATTAGGGGGAGGCCGAAATGGCCCCTCGTCAAAAACAGACTTTTTGATATGAAAGAAAATGGATTTGTTGTTATCTATCAGAACAGATCCACCGTTCACGCTTATCGCTCATAAGCTTTCAGATCTGGAATCCAGGCAACAAGATGTTGTCAATCTAACAAGATCCTGGTTGCTCGTCAGTTACTATATTTAGCCTTGACAGTTAATCAACAGTTAATGCCGCACGGCGTAGGTAGCCACTAATGGACGACGGCTGAATATCGAATGACGGACTAGGGGCTTGTATGATCGACAGACCAGCTAATAAATTCCTCATAGATCTGAAAGTTTCCCGTTAGCACGTACATCGCGCTGTAGCAACTACTAATGACACAATGATAGTTGTCATGTCACCGGCAAATTTCATATCTGCGTTGTGACAATAGCAGGCGACTCTGTCACTCAAAAAAGTGATAGCGAGCATGTTGACGCTTATTGTCACAATTGGGAACCCGTGATTATTTGAGGCAAAAATATATCACACATGATGTATGAAAAAATCTTAGATATATTTGCAATGGCAACTACTAATGACACAATTGTCGTAATTGCGTCATTAGTGGTCGACTCTACATGCAGAGTCGCCTGCTTATGACGGAATTACGACATTAGCTGGCGACCTGACAACTGCTGATGACACAATTGTCGCAAATTGTGTCATTAGCGTTGAAGTCACCTTCTTATTTACATATGTTCCTCTCAACAAATCGATGAATATCATCGTCAAGTCTGTGGATGATGAGAAAAGTAACTACTCTCCCACGCAATCAACCATAAAAAACATCTCGGTGATTGCTGTAGTTGGAATGCATTCATGTACAAGGCCAGTTACTAAGACAAGTGGACAGTGCCACAATGGGGTCACCCGTTGATTCAGTTCTAGACAACATTATCATGACGAAACTCCAATCTGAATAAAACCAGACCTACAAAAACCGCTCCCCATCTTAATTGTCGCTCACGTGCGACATGTCAGATGGGGAGCGTTCATTTTACGTCTGGTTTTAATCTGATTGGACGACAATTGTCGAGAAGATTTTCTATGCTCGCTATGTGGATGACACACTGGTACTGCAAAACTCATCGATTTTGAAACCATCCATTGACAAGCAACTTCAATCCACACACGAAGATTTCATCGGACGTCCATCTTATGTACATAAATGTCACCACTTATGGTACACCGGTCTACCGAAAGACCACACACATTGCGCAATACTCGAACATTGAAATGTTTGAGCCTTGGTCTGAGAAAACGGCTTGGATACGCTCTCTCGTATCAAGAGAGTATACCATGTGCATCTCGGTAACGACACTCAAAAAGGAACTGAAAATGATCACTAAATGCATATCCTGTAATGGATACAACAAATCCCTTGCTATGCGCCTGATGAAAAAAGTCGCCACATCTTCTCAGTCTATCGCACCTAGATTCAGTAACAATGAACCCGAAATATCTCAAATCTTCAGAAGCTGCCTTCAATCGGAAAGCAAGAAGAACGCTATAGCCTACAAGTGTGTTATGAAAATCCAGTAACTTCTATCTAAACCAGCAAACCTAATTATCATTTGTCAGACTACGAATATCAGTTTATTCACTTTCCTTAAAACCGCCTTCCTACGGAATACAGAAATGACGTAGTATATAAAATTAATTCACATGCCCGAGTGTATTTCTGAATACGTGATGAAAATTGATGGATGCGTCAAACAACGTCTAAAAGAACGCAGAAAGAAAATAGCAAAATACATATAGATTCTTGTGAAGCAGGTGCCTTCATAACGGAGATTATTTGCCTCCCAGATAGGAATGCCGCTGCTTCACCAGAGAGTTCATATCTCTGAAAGGTGAAACATTATTGAGTCCAAACACTGGTCGTTATTCAAAGAAGCCCTCTCAGTCAGACGCATCAATCCATTCCTCAACCACTGACTTAAGCCTCAAAAGAAATAACTATAATTTTTATAACATCAATCTTTACCACCAAGCAGTTCTCCATACTCCCCTTGTATGCTCTTGCGCTCACCTTACAAGCCAACCTTTTAAACAACTATTTGTATTTGTTTAATGTTTAATGTTTAACTTCACTGTTAAACATGTATGTTATGCTTGCATCGTCTGTATTAAATGTAAACACACTCTTATTACACCAGTCTACGAAACCCGAGAGTGGACTTTTCTGCTTGTTAGAAATACATGCTCAACTTTTCAAGCACAATATGCCATAATAATGGTATTGTGTTATTTCTATATTTCATACTATAAGATGTAAATATATAAAGAAGTCAGAAATCGGAGTCCAAAGTCAGAAGTCGGAAGTCAGACGTCTACTATCGGAAGTCAGAAGTGCCCTCTCGGTTTTCGTATTTATCATTGTACAGTATCTTTAACCCTAATCACACTGGACAAGTTTTTTTATAGTAGATATTTTCTATACCTAGCACTTATTATTTGATGGCGATGGCCTAACATAGACCGAAATATACAAGTCATATCTACAACATCATGAATTTGTCGTTCTTCTGAGCTTCACTACTTCTGTAACGGAGTTCAGATAGACGGCGCCCCATTGATACGTAACCTTTATTGGCGAGAACCATGTTTCTAGTGTGTGATGCGTGTCTAAACTGATGGACACCATTCTATTCGCGTTGATTGATGAGAACGTCAGGCCGTGATGGGGCCTGTTAGTTAGTATTCATTAATTCATATATACCATATGTCTGCACACGAACTTATATCATATTAAATTAAGTTCCTAGCTGTAGTCGATTTGGATTCAGAAAACATTGTTCATGTAGAATGCCTGGGGGAGGGGTGCACCTCCCCCTTCAGACTGAACCCTGCCTGCTTTCTTCACTATTCTGGACTTCAAATTCATAATGTGGCATATGCTTCTTGAAAATTTTCATAATATTATTTCAACAAAAAACTCACACTTAAAAAAGATATTTCTCTTTATCTTCGCCCCAACTGTACTCCACCATTACATCATTCGTGCTATTATTCTGAGACTGCGCCTTCCTGACAGTAGCTTGTTATTTGATTAGTCAAAATTGTCACATGACCTTGATCTTATTGACTGATGCTAACTACAGACAGGCAGCCATATTGGCTTCAAGACATTTTAATTTTAGTGGCAAGATTTCATGCCCATTCAACAGGATTTGGGTGAGAGTTTTGTCTCTGTTTTCAGCCAGTAGGTAACGCAAAGGGGTTCAGATGTATGTAGAAGACATTTGAAGACAAAAACCCAAGGAATAGTGAGCAAAGCATCAGACAAAATTCTCATGTTCCAATTCTACAACATCTATACATACTATTTTTATGTACTGGCTGGGCAGATCAGTGTCCAGGATAATAGGAACTGCGGTACTGTCGGGTCCTTGCACATGTATACGCACCGTCGTGATATGATTGACAGATTGTTGAAAATGATGCTAAATCCTACTCACTCACTCACTCACTCATATCATATTCTTACAAATGTAATTTAAACCATGAATGCACATTGCAGATGAAGCATCAGGCAAAGTAAAATTAGACTTAATTAGATAAGATAATCAGATGCAAAATAAAGCCCGTTAACTGCATATTTGATGTTACTTCTTCTTTTTCGCTGTGTTTCGCCTTATTTACATCATCAATTTTTGCGTACTGTTTTGTTCCCTATCTGCACCCTAACTGCGCGCCAAATGCGCCTTCTGAGGCGCTTCGCTGGTGACCGCTAGCCTTACACCGCTGAATCGGCACGGGTTCGAGCCCAGCTGGTCCATGTGTGGAAGTTCGTCAGTTACTTGCCGACGGGCGGTAGTTCTCTCCGGGTACTCCGGCTTCCTCCACCAGCCAAACTGACTGTCACCATATGAGTGAAAAAACCATGATTGTGACATTAAGCCAAATCCTTCCCCCCTCCCAAATGCGCCGTAACTGCGCCCTATCAGTACAACATGCTATTGTTCTTAGAGTGCGCCCTAATTGTGCCCCAACTGTGCCCTTTTTGCGCCCCAACTGCGCCTTATCGGCGCGCTAAGACTGTATCCCATATTCTTATATAAGGCGCAATTAAAATATGTTGCGATTCGTGACCATTTCCTGAATTCCAGAACATTCGCCACTGAATCCAGGGAATAATTGTTACATCGTCAGTTTAGGAGATTACACCCTCTCTGACATATGATAATGGCTTCATAGTGAAACAGATATTTATCCATCTTCTCTTCCGATACATTCCAGAAATTCCACCTAATGCTTGTTCATTTTGGCGGCATGCCAATCGATTGTGTATGTTAAAATCTGTAATCGAAGCATTGTTATTTTAGTTAAAGGGACGGGTTTGTTATACTAATATGTTAGAAGGAATGAGAAAAGAATCGATACGTTCTGAATGGCAAGAACTCTGATCTTGCTGCTGGAACATATATGTGACTGAATCAAGCCTGTAGGGATTCTAGAAGGTCTGAGTAAACGCTTTCCGTACACCGTTACTGAATGTTCATGGTGAAGGCCTTGAATAATTGTCAACGTGAAGAGTCCAGACAGCAATGTTGATTGCCCTGACATCATAGCTCAAAGTCGACCGTGAAGTCTGTAACAGCAATCCAGAAAAAACATTTCATATCTGGGTTATTCGTGGCAAAGCTCCAACTTTCAAGTCGTTCATATGTTTATGCTGTAGCCATCCCATGACATTATCACGTAAGGGAAATCACGGACAGGATAAACGCATTCTAGACCACGAAAACTACTACCATGGTATATGAGCCATGTAAAATGTGGTTAAATACTCGTGTCAGGGAAACTACGTTCTCACGGAACATTAAGGTGGAGACCGACACCACGTGACCGGAACCGGAAGTGACCTCTCAAAAATTGATTTTTACTGAAATTTTTTAACATAAATTAGCACTTTTAAACAGAGCAGAAAAATGAAATAGAAATTGAAGGTCACCAAACCGAAATTGAATTTTCCCCTATTGAAATGTAATTTGACTTCAAGGGGGCGTCAGTCTGCAACAAGATATAAAAGAGTTATCCCCCTTTTAAGGTGTCGGTATCCACCTGAAGTGTTGTTTTCAGCCAAATGATATTGTTCCAGGACGCTATGACAATCATCTATAATCCTTGCAGTATCTAGACGCTTCAGATTAAGTTGTGGAGAAGTTGGATGCGCAAGTTCTCTTATGGATGGTGTTTTTCAGGCTCAAATGAATGACAACTTGAAGCAAATATGGCGTGAACGAGTAGAGAATGATGATCTGATTGGCTGATAATAGGAATACGTGGTACACATAATTCACGATCGATGACTTGACCTTCGATAAGGTATGTGTGAAGTTTGAAAGATTTAGTCAAACTCGGTGGGACCTTTGACCTTAACTTAATATTTTCCCAAAACGCCCGTGCATATCTCGTATCAAGTTTAAAGGTGATCGACTGATCTACACGATCTGTCCACCATAAGTTTCTGGTTGGTATATAGCATGAGGGAAGATTGAGCACTCAAAATAAAATTTCGTTTACTCGAACGGAAAAAATCCGTCCACAGGGAATCAAGGGAATATTCCGTTATTGTAACGGATTCCTATTTTTTAACGGATTCAACGGATTTTATTATCCGTTAAATTTAACGGAAAAGTCCGTCCCCAGGGAATCGAGGGAATATTCCGTTATTGTAACGGATTCTTATTTTTTTAACGGATTCAACGTTGGGTCCTTGCTGGTAACCGGAAATTTATTAAATTTTATCCCATGCAAACTGGGTTTATATTGAGTGGACTTTTTCACGTAACTCTAACGTCCGAGTTAAGAGAATAATCCTCTCAGTATATAGATCATCGGAATCGTTCGTAATATCCAATGTTTAATGATTTTAACTCAAACCGCATTGATATTGACTGCGCTGATTAACTCTCATGTGGTTTTTAATTCAGTGCTTTCTCTTTGTCCAGGAAGAAATTAAAAAAATTAAAATTCTATCGATCGGACAGAGTCGGACATGTTTGGCATATAATTCCGATATTGCTCATTAATCGCAAACGTAATTATACATGCAGATAAATTTTAAAATTGCAATTTCCTGCTCATAAAAGTAAAACAAATGAGTAGGTTCATTGTTAGATAACTCTTGGTGCGGTGATGCCCACGACGGCCCGGTGTGCTTAGGTTAATGTGGAGATGCCTACACAGCCCAATTCAGAATGTGGGCTTCCCAGTACTTAACCCACTTGGGGCCAGTGTAGGGTTGCCCATGCCCCCACAACCCGCGACATGCCCACGTTTGCCCAGGTGGGACCAATGATTACTTGCTGACTGATGGGATATTCCGTTGATGTAACGGATGAGTCCGTCAGTGCAATACAACAACGGAAGATTCCCTTACTATAACGTACTATTTCCGTTTATATAACGGATTAATCCGTTAAAACTACCTAACGGATAGTAATACGTTAAATTTTAACGGATTATTATTTTGAGTGAGCAATCTGTGTTTATTCCGGCATGCCCGGTGTATTATATATAAACAATATTAAAGATGGTATCAATCAGAACGTATATAGTCTTAATTGAACGTTAACGCAAGTAGGATCTGTGGTCTATTAAATTATAGCAACAGATATGATGTAAATTATCTGAACAGCTGGGTAGGGAAAACGAAAATGTTAATAAATAGCAATGTGCTGCTCAATGTACAGGCCGAGTCTGGGACGGAACAGCTGGTAATTTTGTCGTATTATCTTTTCATATACTATAAGAGCAGGTACATGACGGCGTTCATTTTATCCGCATCCTAGTTACGCAACCCGTGTTGGTGAGAAACATGTCTCTACTGGGATGACTGGAGCATACTTTTCGTGTTCATTGAAAGTAACCTGACGCCGTGATAGGTTAGTATTTTTTTTATTAATATTCGTTCGTTACTAGATTTAATTTTCTTTTTCTAAAAGGAGCATGGATCTCCTATCATGGAATGAGGTTGCAAGTTATTGCCACACGAAGGTAAATAGTCTCCCTAAAACACGGAGAAAATGGTGGCAAGCACATAAGTAGTAAATATATAGACTATTATTTTGGGTAATCTAAACTGTTCCATACCACTGTCACAGCGCTCAGTTCATTATGCTATAGCCCTTTAGTTTTCGGAGTGTCTGATCTTTCCCTGAATCATGCCGCTCTTTAAGGTTAGAGGTATGAAATTAGCTGCCTCCGGGAAGTAGTCGTCTCGGTTTCAATTTACCAAAGGCCCCCACAATTATTTTGAATAATGTATTGTTAAAGTATTCCAGAATATTTGTTTGAAAAACAATTCTGGTTATACTTTCTGTATGAGCCGATAGATCCTGTATACGTGTAAATTAGAAAGTTAATTTTCTAGAAAAATAGAATATTTAATTACTAAAACTAATTGTGAGGGCCTCTGGTACTTACCGGAAGTTCTCTACACCAAGTTGACCAACATGCCCCTAGTGGAAAAGGGGAGATAAACCTTTTCCGAATTGGGCTGTACGGTTAATTAGCGATGCGCATTCGAAATTTCAATCTATGTTGAAAAGGAACATTTTTATCTTTGTCTGGTACATAACCGTTTCCGAGGCTCAACCGTTATCACGCCTGAGCTGTGGCTGTAAGACATGAACACTATAATATAATAATGCTCGGTTATTGAGCGATAGCCTATCCCATCTATCGATCTGTAACGCCGATTTAAAAGAAAAAAATCAAACGAATTTTCACAGTGTAGTCTCCACATGATTAAATTCTCTCAACTCCTGTGAAGCGTAACACTAACTGACAACTGTTTAATGGCGACAGAGTAAAGAAAGTGGCCAAATCATTAAGTAACTCTCAAAGATTTGCTGTGTCGTTCACTGTTTTTTCACAGTCACAGGGTGAATGCCCCTCTGCTTTCTCTCGGAACCTAAGTATGATCATTTTAGTTAAGGCAGGGATCTGTTACATTAATGTGTGAGAAAGAATGGGAAAATCGATACGTACTGAATGGCGAGAGCTTCAATCACGCCGCAGAACCACATCAATCTACAAGAGATACAAGTATATGAGAACGCCCTTTAATACTCAATCATTGCTAAAGTATGACGGCCGATAAGGGACATCGCTGTGTTGCCTTATGTATGCGGACCGACACACGAAGGCAGGACGTGAGATCACGAAACCAGGATGTAAAGTCGCGAAACCGGGATGCGAAGTCACTAAGCCAGCATGCGAAGTCAGGATGCGAAGGCTTCGTGACTTCGCATCCTGCCTTCGTGTGTCGGTCTTCATACGTAAGACTATATGCGATGTCCCTTATCGGCCGTCATACTAAAGCCATATATAGCTCGAAGCCGACGTTTGTAGCAGAGCTCACTGTGGTTAACTCACGAAAAGCTATCCACACAAATCGACCTTCTATCTGGAATATTCCTGACAAAGCTCTCTCTCTCTGATTTTCTAATCGTTTATATGTTTGAGCTACAGGCATCCAATGACCCAAACGTACCGTGACCTAAAATGCCGCAAATAGAACCTCACGTCAAGATAGTTTTTTTTTGTCCATCGTCCTGACAATATTGGGATCAATAAGGGTGACCTCAATGTAAAAGCAAAGTCCAAAAAGGACATCCCACATCCATTGGAGGCCGAGATTTGTTTGGTTAGAGGGTCCCACCGTTTCACCAAGATAGTTGTCCGGAAAAATAACATCAAGCAAGAAAGAAACCAGAAAGAGTCTAAAGGACATATAACCTCCACTGTGTGCCGAGGAAGTCCGTGTAACCTTGCACAATTCAATTTTCGTTTTTTTGTTTTTGGTTTCTCAAAATCAAAAATTGAAATTTGACCGTCAATTTTCAATTTTC
>JAVTVY010046972.1:0-24750 GCA_036873755.1 Hanleya hanleyi
GTCGATGATGGCTGCCTTTGGTAAGAGTTGGGTGACCCGTGCATCCGTCTCCGCCATGAGATCATCCAGAACCACCAAGGTGTCGGGTTCCAAATCGGCCAGGTTGGGTAGGCCTTCCACGAACTTGATGTGGGGCATTGCTGCATACGCTTCCTGCCATTCTCCGTAACACCACACGACTCGGGCAATGGGTGGGGTGATCATGCTGTCGGCGTATTGAAGGAGCTTCCGGACGAAGTGCGTTTTGCCGGAACCCGTCGGTCCTGCGATGACGCAAGTGAAGGGATGCTGCCACCGAGGGTCCACGGTTCAAGCTGTATCCGTTGTCGTGGTAACCCGCTCTTGTAAATTTCGTACGAGTGAACTGGAGTGGTGGTGGTGGGTACAACGTCGGTCGTCGTTGTCTGTTCACTGTGAGTGATGATGGTGGTGGGTATAACGTCGGTCGTCGTTGTCTGTTCACTGTGAGGGATGAAATCCGGTGGGTTTTCAGACGTAGTGGGTGTACTTGGTGTAGGTGTGGAGCTTGGTGTGGAGCTCGTTGTGGCTTGTACACTTGCGCTTTGCGCGTTTTGGGAGACGCTGTGTTCAGAGGCAGCTGCTGTTTGTCCATAGCACTGCGGTCGGACGTGGAATGAAGGATGACGGCAGTGGTGTCTGGCTTTATAGTCGTTTCACCTGGTTGGCCGCGACCCAGGAATTGAAGGAACTGGGCCAACCTTGCCATTTCACGAAATGAAACAGTTTGCCACGCCGACGTTCCGTTTTCAAAATCTGCTCCACCGTGTAGTAGTCTTGCTGTGTTTTTACCACAGGCTGTAATTCCGTCTGGTAAAACGTCCCTAGCAACGGTTCCCCTTGAAGATCTTCCAGTTCGTAGACTCGCCGCTGTCGGGGTAGGCGCCGTTTAATCAGGAAGTGCTCATCGCTCCAGTTGGGCAAGTAACTTTTCTCGAACTTGCCCTTGACTTTACTGATCCGTACAGGGTCCCCGACCTTGTACACCGCCTTCGTCATTCGCTGCGATGGCCTGGGGTACAAGACACGCCGGACTTGGGCTTCATTGCGTTGGGTCACGGTAATGGGGGCTCTCTCTATACTCCGATGATAGGCTCGATTGTAACCACTCACAAGTTTCGGGAGAACATCGATGTACCGCCTTATATTCTTATAGGTGAAATATTTATACATGCGGCCTTTGAATGTCCTGTTGAACCTTTCCACCACGGAAGCCTTGGTCTCGTTGTACGTATGGAAGAAAAACACCTTCTGGGCTTTCAGAAACTGTTGGAACGGTCTGCTGAGGAATTCCGTGCCTTCGTCGGTTTGCAAATACAAAGGTTTGCGCCCGGTCTTGAAGATGTCTTTGAACGCCGCTATGAGATTCGCCCCGTTTTCGTCCGGATGGGTACCACCCACGCATACTTGGATAGGATATCGATGCACGTCAAGATATACCGATTCCCATCGTTGTGTTTGGCAAAGGCACTCATATCGACCAAATCCGCTTGCCACTGGGCATCTATTCCTCCCACGATGACCCGGTTCCGTAGAAAATGGCGACGGACAGATCGATAAGGTATAGGTGTCTTGTTTTCTTAACCAATCTCGGACTTGGGCACGTTGTATCCCCTGGGGTTTGGCCGCTCGATAGAGAGCCGACAATGCACTATAGGCCGCCGGACTGTCGGGACTGTAGTATAAGTTATCCAACACCTTCTCCCAGCGCTTCATGGTGACAAATGATGATGGACCCTGGCTCTATCGTTTATTATAACGGGTATATCTTGGGCCGGAGTTTCTGATTTTCTTCGTTGGCTTCCACAGAGTTCTTGGTAAATGACCAGTCCAACTCGTCTGATGACCGCTTGATAAGCACTTGATCCACATCTACCACGGCATCTTCCAATGCAGACCATAGATCAGGGTAAAGGGTAAAATGCACTGTACCCCCATCTAGCCGAGCCAATTGAGCAAAGAAAGGGCCGCGTCGGATGTACACATCGTGACACAAGTGGATGAGGTCGCCGTCCAGTTCACCAGACAACACCCGTTTGAATTTGGTCCAGCCCTCCCGGGACAGACGAATGTGGGCCGGGCACGGTTGTGTAGGGTCCGCATCACAGATGTCTCCCACCTCCTCCATGATATCGACCTGATCCGCATACACGTGCAGGAAAACCTCGGGGGTCAAGCTGAGATACGCCAGTATTATATGCTCCGTCATGGTCAGTACGTGAATGGTACCAGATTTGACTGTCTCTCGTATTTATAGGGAGAACCCCGTGAGATCAAAGGATCGGGTGGTCATATCACTGGGCTGACTGAGTCTAGCCGGGTAATCAATGGCATCGTCGTCTGGTTCATGGCTAGACATTTGTTCATTGGGTTCTGCCGCCGCTTCTCTCAGGGCACGAGCACACTCCAACTCGTCTGATGACCGCTCGTCCGGTGTAAACAGCTGGTCCACGATGGGCACCACTGTCTCGAAGGCTGTCCACAGATCGGGGTCTAGGGTGAAGCCTCGCGTAGGGTCTTGGTAGCGGCCCAGGCGTGGGAACAAGGGTCCACGGTGTACGTAGATGGCATTGTCTATGTGGATGAGGTGTCCGTCGAGCTCGCCGCTCAACACCCGTTTAAATTTGGTCCAGCCGTCACGGTATAGCGTAACCGTATTCGATACGGTCTCAGCGCGCGACCAGCAAACATCTCCACGGTCTTCCACGAGGGTGACGTTATCTTCATAGACGTATAACCTCACCCGGGGTGTAAGGGGAAGGATGGCTCGTAGGACTGATGACATGCTTGATCCAATGACGATCGGTGAATGACACTCACTCTGTCTGACCCTCGTATTTATGGTGAGGTCCCACTGTCAATGCCACAGCGCCAGGGTCAATAAGGCACAGACCATGACTAGGCCAACCAGCCGTCGCTGGTTCCGGCGTGAGCGCTCGTGGTCCATAGCCCGAGCATCAAGGATGGCTGTCATAGTCCAGTAGTGGTGAGTGATGGCACACCTCTCTATCGAGTGCACTCTGTGGAGGACCGCTTCTGTGAACTCGTTCAGGATCTGGCGTCGCCCCTCGTTGTCGTCGCCATCTGCAAACATGGACCGAACCACTGCTCTGTAACCCGTGAGTGAATTAACCACGGTGGCATGCTGTAAAATGCGAGTCGCATAAGGCTGGATCTCCGTCATGGCTCTGCAACCGTAGAAATGAAGGTGTGGGATCCAGAAAGACGTGTTTTATAGACCATGTCACACATGCGCGCCTAGACGTCGGGTGTAGTCCGTGATACGTACTATTCTGATTGGCTATGTGGCTCCTATAGAGATAGTACCTTATCGACAATGGGGACTACTTGTTCCAAAGCCGTCCATAGATCGGGGTCCAGGGTAAAACACAACGCCCCAACATACAATGGGTCGTAGAGAGGGTGACCAATGTTACGTTTTTCGTTACCGAGCTGACCGACCACCCCCATTGGCTGAATGCGTCACTCTTGCACTGATGAATACCATAACATGCCGTACATACTCTATTTGTCTACATGCTGATCGTTGACGGTACTGAGGTGACCGAAGAGACACGGAGATGACCGAAGATGTCACGGAGGTTACCGGAGAGACACGGAGGTGCCCGAAGAGTCACGGACGTCACCGAAAAGACACGGAGGTGACCGAAGAGACACGGAGGTGCCCGAAGAGACACGGAGATTACCGAAGATGTCACGGTACGGCCCTCGACTTGGGGATAGTTGAACTGAGTGTGCTAAAAATAGATCACCAGCTAGCGTGCTATAAAAGGGAAGCGGCCTGTCCGTTTCATCAGACACTCTGTCAACCACCAAGATGTTCACTTGCACAACTTGCCAGAAGCAGTTTACTCGTCTAGATAATTTACGACGCCACGAGGCCTCCACCCACAACGCTGGACTGTATACTTGTATAACCTGCGCACGGTCATTTAATCGGGAAGATGCTTTACTGCGCCACGAACGTTCAATTCATGGGCCACCCAAGCGTCCATGCGAGGATTGTGGTCAACTCTTCAAACGACGCAGTCAGTTGCTGCGACACCAACGTTTGATTCATGCCCCGGTACCATGACATGAGCGACAACTTCCTACTGAAGAGGAGCCGCGGAAGGTCAGACCCAGTGAAGATAAACCCGGGGAGACGAACGCCACTGGTGATGCGATGAAGGAGAGCCCGCCTATACCCACAGTTCAGAAGAGCCTGGGTATCCAGCCGGACCCCAGCGTTACGGTTTCGAGTCATACGCCTGACAACATCGAACATTTTCTGGGCGATCTCTTACAGGACAACCATCCAGTGAGTGACATCGATCGGCGTCTTTGGTCCATGACACGGCACTGTTTCCACCCTCATGGCCCTATTCAAGATATTTACAATTTCCCACTGACCAACCGCACCCGTCTACGCAGCTACGTGGAAGCCATCTTCAAAGATCAAACTACGGCCTTCAAATTGAATGTCGCTTTCGGGTACATCTTACGTCACAAAAAGACGGACCAGTTACGGTATTATTTTCTCGGCAATAATATCTATGTGTCTGACCAGCCGTTCACCATCATTAACCGGAGGTCACTAGAGACGATGCTGGAGATACTGGACACCGTGCATGCCTTGAGATGGGCACATCGTCAACGCCCCAACATACAATGGGTGGTAGAGAGGGTAACCAATGTCACGTTTTTCCTGACCAAGCTGACCAACCACCGCCATCGGTTGAATGCGTCACCCGTGCACTGATGAATACCATAACATGCCGCACATACTCTCTATGTCTACATGCTGATCGTTGACTTGAGCTCAGTAAACACTTGTACCTAATGTGACGGTGCGTTAAATAATAAAACATGGTGTTTGATATTTCAATTTGTTTTGCTGTGAACATACTAAACATACCCAGGGCGGCTCCCCCAGCCTGGGTATGATGTAACATTGGGGATAATAAACTATATAAACATTGCTGAACTTGTTGTTATTCACGACAACCGCTATCCGATTGTATAATACAGAATATATAATGTACAGGACATATATGGTACAATACAGGAAACCTGTGGTATATTGGGCCGCCCATCATTTCAATGTACAAGCCCCGTTCTGGGCTTAAGTTCTTTCAATGTTCAAGCCCCCTGTTCTGGGCTTAAGTTTACAAGCCCCCTGTTCTGGGCTTCAGTTCTTTCAATGTACTGCGCGCGCGCTGCGGCCGGGACGGGCCGGCCCGGGCCGGGGAAAACCCCCCAGCCAGGTCAGTACATGCATTCCTATCATGTTCCCTGGTCACACCTCATTCACACAGACCCTCATGCATACCCGGATGCAGGCGCAGACGTCAGCGAAATTCTGGCGGGAAAAAACCCCACAGACAGGTCGGTACATGTCCTATCATGTTCCCAGGTTACGCCCCATTCACCCAAACCGGAAGTGACGTCATACCCCTAATTTTACATGCACCCATCCATGACTGGATGCCCCTTCACTAATGCTTCACTTTGATACCTCACTCGACTCCATCGGACCATTCGTGGCCCACCTAGACCGCAAAAACGTCTATTTCCACACCCGTTTCCCACAATTCCCTGTCTGCGCATGCGCAGAATGTGGACAACGGCCGAGACACTACTCCAGGCGATTGCTCCCTCACATAGGCTTCACATGGACACCTCACTCGACTCCATCGGCCCATTAGTGGCTCGCCTAGACCGCAACACGTCTATTTCCATACACTTTCTCTACTGCCCATGCGCAGAATGACGTCAGTTCCACGTCACACCCAGCCCGTTGGAGACTCCCTCACGACTGCTTCACATGGATACCTCACTCGATCCCATCGGCCCACTAGTGGCCCACCTAAACCCCAACACATCTATTTCTATACTACGGCCAGACTGCGCATGCGCAGACTATTGACAACGAACGACACACTAGCCCAGGCGGATGCTCCCTCATGACAGCTTCAAAATAAGACCTCATACGACACCATAGGATCATTAGGGGCTCACCTAAACCCTAACACGTCTATGTCCACACCCCTTTCCCAGAATTCCCTGTCTGCGCATGCGCAGAATGTGGACAACGGCCGAGACCCTAGTCCAATCGGATGCCCCCTCACATAGGCTTCACATGGATACCTCACTCAACTCCATCGGCTCATTAGTGGCTCACCTAGATCCCAAAACGTCTATTTTCATACCCTTTGTCTATTGCGCATGCGCAGAATGACGATATTCCGACCCCACATCCACCCAGTGGGATGCCCGCTCACATAGGCTTCCCATGGATACCTCATACGACTCCATCGACCCACTAGTGGCTCACCTAGATCCCAAAACGTCTATTTTCATACCCTTGGTCTACCGCGCATGCGCAGAATGACCATATTCCAACCCCACACCCACCCAGTGGGATGCCCCCTCACATAGGCTTCACATTGATACTTCACTCGACTCCATCGGACCACTAGGGGCTCCCCTAGACCCCAAAACGTCTATTTCCATACCCTTGGTCTACCGCGCATGCTCAGAATGACGATATTTCAAACAAACCGGAAGTGACGTCATACAGAGGTCACGCTCCATTCACCCAGACCAGAAGTGACGTCATACGGGACAGCGCCCCCTGTCTCCTCTCCTCCACGTACCCTCCACAAAACAGAGTTATTTCCCTGGAAAATAGGACCAGATTTGGCGTCTCCCTACTACTCGCCATTTTCTCCACTCAAAATAATGAAACCACCTTTTAATTTAAATCTCGGACTTGGAATCCGTTCTAAACTTTCCGTGGGTAGTTTATTTGAGCATTCTCATAGCTTTTCTAAACCGAGAAGCCAAAATTTCCGCCATGTTTAAATTCTTCAGCCAATGAAATGGCACTACCACTACATTCTCTAAGTTCGGAGACGGTCCAGCAGCTAAAAGATTTTGCCGGTTAAACTGGCAGACCCTTCGGAAGGGTCTTCAGAAAATACAAAGATAAACGCCGAAGGAATGAAATGAGAGCACGAGGATAAACGATGACAAGCCCGATCTCGTGACGGCCCTGTTCCAGAAAGTGATTAGATTAAGGTAGACGGCTTGTGTAAACAACAGTATTTAACCACAGGGACGAGATTCTACTATATTGCATATACATACCCATCTCACACTTCAGATATATCAAGGGAGGTAAAGTTGAAATGCACTTTTCCGCCAAAAATTACCGGATTTCAGAGGCTCGATTGAGAACAAATAAACGCAATTTATTCATACCTGGCGGTGTTCCGGTTTTCTGTTACACTTCATACCACCAATCCCGGCTCGTATATGGCGCTGCGATGCATAGTTTTTGTAAAATCCTTTCTCAAATCAGCGGTTAACTTCCCCCGCTTCGAGCATCTTCACGGACGTTGAAATTGGAGCCATATGCAAGAGGGACTGCTGTAGCCTCGAACCCGAGATCAAAACAATTACGTCAGGCACCACGAACAACGCTGATTGACTGTTTACACTATTCAGAGACTCTATAATAAAGTTTTTATTATTATTATAGAGTCTCTGCACTATTGCAGTGGACAGTGCGCGAAATTCAAAACTGTGAAACGTGTCCGTCAATCCAAGATAGCCGATCAGTGTTGTTCGTTGTGCGTGACATAATTGTTAGGATTTCGGGTTCGAGGCTACCGCAGTCATTCAACGTCCGTGAAGATGCTCGAAGCGGGGGAATTTAACCGTTGATTTGAGAGAGGATTTTACAAAAACTATGCACCGCAGCGCCATATACGAGCCGGGATTTGTGCTATGAAGTGTAACAGAAAACCTGAACACCGCCAGGTATGAATAAATTGCGTTTATTTGTTCTCAATCGAGCCTCTGAAATCCGGTAATATTTGGCGGAAAAGTGCATTTCAACTTTACCTCCCTTGATATATCTGAAGTGTGAGATGGGTATGTATATGCAATATAGTAGAATCTCGTCCCTGTGTATTTAACTGTTTGTATAATGTGTGTTCTTGCATTCATAATTACAGCTAAAATTCATTTTTCAACACATAGTTTGCTGAAAAAACGTTTCGAAAAAAAATATGAACTTCTCTGTATGTTTTCATGCAAGGTGTGTATTTGGTATAGGAGCTTTAACGTTTTCACCTTTATTCCTACTGTGCCCAAGAACGGCGTTATAGCAGATAATACAACGTTTCCCTTGCGTGGCTAATGCCTCCAAAGGTAGCGTTCACTTAACGGATGGGTACAATGATGGCTCCTTACCTGCTCGTAGATCTTCCATTTGTTCTCAATTGTGTGGCCCCGAAGCTGTCCAACCGTGGTTTCACGAAGAGTGTTATCAAGGACGAAAAAGTCCAGCTTTCGAAGCGCTTCTCGCTTATGGGACTGTTCCCTAATATTCTTACGAAGGTTCTCAATCTGCGCGTTAAACATTATCAGGCTTGCTGGTAAGGACGTTTAGGATCTTTAAGGCTGATCTCACAATGGATTTTAGCCACTGAAACCTCTATTTATATTCCATTCTCAGCGAGCGATGCGATGCATACGTCTAGGTGTAGGCGGGACTTAGAAATGAGAGCTTTTTGACTCGATCGTTAAAATGTCTATCCCACGTTTTTTATTGGACAGGAACTAATTATGTTCGCTGTCAACCAGTCATTCACTGAAATTGCGATAAAATAACAACTTTATTGCAGTTAGCATGTATAATGTGTAAAACGTGAGTCCCCACCCCCTTCCTCCCACTCGGAGCAATAATGGCATTTCTCTTTCATTACATTACATAGGTTTCTAATTCGATATTACATCTTATATACACCATTATTTTAGTTTTAGTAATGTAATTTGAAATCTGAAAATAGTTGTACCAGCGATTCACTACACAGGTCTGAAAATTAAATGGTAGAATTCTCGTATTATATGTTTTTCCTCTAGTTTTACATAAAAACCTGTTTTCGAAAAATTATCATTATACACAGTCAGAAAAACGGTGATGGCTCATCACCAATTGTCGGTGACGAGGCCCTGTCGTCACCGCTTATTGCTGATGACAAATGGCGACGAGGTCATTTCATCGCCATTTATTGGTGACGGGGCTTGGTCATCACCAATAAATGGCGATGAGCAATGACTGTAGGTTTTAGGTCATCACCAATAAATGGCGATGGCCGTCATCATATAATAGTGATGATGGTTATGGTGATGGCCTTAACTCATCACCATTTATTGGTGATACTGTCGTCGCCTTTTTTTGGTGATAGCCATCACCATTGTTTTGACTGTGTAGACACCTGAACTGAGAAATCTTTTTTTCGAAATGTCGAGATAGTAAGTCGAAATTTCGATATACTAATTCGAGATATCGAGATAGTAACTAGAAATTTCGACACAACATATACTAATTCGAAATTTCGAGATACTAAGTCGAACTTTCGAGTCTATTTAATATGCCGAAAAAAAAATCTTTACTATGGCCCTAGACGGCTACAGAAAGCGCTCAGGGGCTGTGGTAAAGTAGTAGGAAGACGGCAATTCATTAGGAAAAATGATGGTCCCAAATGATGGTCCTGAGGTTCAATGTCACATCCGGGTCAAAGGTCACATCCGGGTCCGTCCGGTCAAGTGGACAAGAGTGATCTGCCCCTACATGTAAGACCCCAGTGACTTCCAATCCTAATCGATGCGCAGTGGACAATGTTTAACCTAATGGGAAACCCACGCATGGACATTTGCGGTATGGGGTCTCACCACGTAGAACACGATGGAAGGGGTCGCTAAGCCATTGGTTGAAATTTGTTGAAAAAGTGACTGTGCGCATGCACACTTGGCAGGCAGATCGAGGTGGATGTTTTGGGGTCTAGGTGGCCCCTAATAGTCCGATTGGGTCGAGTGAGGTGTCAGTGTGAAGCACTCGTGAGGGAGCATCCGATTGGATGGGTGTGACGTGGAACTGACATCATCCCGCGCATGCGCAGTAGAAAAAGAGTATTGGAAAGGACGTTTTGGTCGAGGTGGGCCACTATTGGTCCAAATGGGTCTTGGGAGGTGTCACAGGCCTCAGTCCATAGTTGCGGATTTTTGGTCCCCCTCAAATTCTTTGAAATTAAAATTCCACCAGGTTTGACCCCATGAGAATTTTTGTTGGCTTTTTGTTTATTGATATTTGTGATATCATTCAGTTGACTAGTTGATTTGCTTCAAATCAGTACATGGTATTTTGCCAGTAGGATTGGCCCATGCCTCACTATGCAGATGGAAGTGTGAAAGTGTGGCTGTGAATTGGGGCCATTTTCAGCTTACGAGCACATGGCATACTTTACGGTGTAAAATCGAGCTTGAAAACCGCGTGGTCGACACCCTATTTTCTTTGCCAATTTTTGTTGGTCCTTGGACTGGGCACACTGTCGGTGAGTTTCAGGACAATTGAATAACAAGTTTTTTCTTTGGTGGAGGGGGAATATTACCCATTTTGGACCAATTTTAGAGGATTTTCCTGAAGTTTGAAGCAAGTTCAGTATGGGTTATGGGGACCCTGATTTTCGTCAACAAGGCTTACATCAGTCTCGGCTTTATGTCAAGAGCCTACTCTTTCAGAAAATATATAGTTCTATGGGGGTTCTCTAATAACACGGTTGCTGTTTAGCATAAAATGAACCTGCTTACTGTTTAATTTCAGATGCCATGGCCCTTCTGTAGACTGCACCCACAGTGAAGCGCTCCTCCAGGGCGATCATGACATGGGTTGGTGCATGTAAAATTAGGATGGGTTTGAACATATAAAATGTGGAACACGGACTTTACCCCCAAAATAGGGGAAACCCCTATCATCCAGGTCTAGAGGGGCTAATATCGGATCGGGGTCTGCCGGGAGAGGCGGTGTGGGTTCGTGGGTGTATGTAAATTTCGGATTGGGGTTGACCCTATAATAAGCGGAACACGGACTTTACACCTAAGCCATGGGGAATCATCCAGGGAAGTGGGTAAGGTGGCATCTACAGGGTTGCATGTAAAATTAGGATTTGGTTTGAACATATAAAAAGCGGAACACGGACTTAACACCTAAATCATGGGAATGGATGTTTTGGGGTCCAGACCACCCCTGGTCCAAATGAACGCCCGCTGTTACCCCTTAACGCATATCGTAACTCCTTAAAGGTGAAATGCAAAGGTTTTCATATTTCCCTTTTTATATTCTTCATGGGCCACTTAATGATTGAAATATCAGCCTAACTACTTCATTTGATTTTATTTGACATATTTTGTCTCCTGGAAGCTTTTGAAAAGCTTTCGAAGTTGGTATCTCGAGCCCGGCCGATTTCAGAAATGAAATTCGCATCGCTTATCTGCCCTTGTTTAACGCTGGTTTGTGACGTCACATCAGACCAGCTGGCCGGTCGTCAATACTTGTAAAGCTCAGTCTCCGAGTGGCTGGTCTGACGTGACGTCACAATCAAGGAAAGACAAGCGATGACGTTTTGTAAATCTGAATTCAGCTGGGCTAGGTGTACTAACTTTTAAAAAGATTCTAGCAGACAAAATACTTCAAATTAATCCAAGTGAAGTAGATATACTGGTATTTCTATCATTATTCAACCTATAATAAATGTAAAACGGATAATTTAAAAACCTTTGCATTTCACCTTTAACGCCCTATCTGAACGCGTTATCGCCATAAAATAGCGTCTTGACGCCATGATGTAGACCGATGAGAGAATAACAACAACAAGGATGACAGATGAGAGAACGACAACAACAGCAACAAGTTTTCATATAGTTTATTTTCCCCAATGTTACATCCACGCGGGGGGAGCCGCATTGGGTATGTTTACAATTCAAGTAGGCTCTTGTCCAATCGGAAGCCTTCGTTTGACAAAGTTTAATCTTCGTTCGGTGTATCCTAAGCTTCATCGGGCAGGCCTGGATACGCTTCAGGCAGCATGTCCTCGAACAGTTGTTTGCGCATTCTGATCGAATTTCCCAGGGCCTCCGTGGGTGATAGGACCATATCCTCTTCCAAGTGACGCTTGGTATTCATGATGGACATGTGCGTGAGGTCGCCTTTCATTTCAAGCGGTAACAGGCTATGCCCTTCAAAGATGGTCATGGCTGTTTTCCTGATGCAGAGGCGCATTTTGATGTACGCCTGTTGTAAGTTATTCCGATCAGCGTCTTCGATTACCGCAGCATGGGTATTAATAGCTTCATGCACAATATCCCATGATTCTTTGCAAGGGTGGCTGTTGTAGCAAGAATGTGAGCTGAAAATTTTCTGTTTCTCTGGTTTTCCCCCGGTTGGATTATGAATATGCCATCAATCCGATATTAATCGGCACCATGAATGTTTCTACAACAGAGCTGTGAACTTGGTATGAGGACAAAACTGATATTTCGTGGACTTTTCCGAAGAAATTGAACGTCGATGAGGAGAACAAAGGCAGTTGGTCAAGTGCGCCATTTTGTATTTTTGGATCTGTCATTGTGGCTACCTTCTACTAGGCTCTTCTGGGGATTGGAATTACTGTAGATGTCTAGCAAAGTGAAGCGCAAATCTGTCCATCAGACTAAAAAAGTCAAAATTTCGTTGAAGCACCGTCTTATTATTTGCGTAGTGCCCAAGCTGATCAGGTGTGTGAAAATACTGAAACTCCTAGCGGCCATTCAGCATTAGACTCCGTGCGATTAAGCCAATCTGACCCAGGTGAAATCGACATGGCGAAATCCACTAACATTGAAACCTTGCTTGTGGGCCTCGAGGAGAGGCTAAGCCAAAAAATCGACAATGTCCTAGCAGATGTTAAAGGGGTACAGTCGAGTCTAGGTGAGTTAAAAAACAACTGTGGATGCTCACACCGAGACATTGAATTTCCAATCTAATGAAATAACTGAAATAAAACAGAATTATATACCAAAACTTAGGGCAGATTACGAGGAGAAGATCAAATCTCTTCAAGATCAACTCATTGCCCTCGAAATACATGATCGCAACAGAAACTTACGTATTTATGGCATTCCTTTATCTACGGGAGGTCGTGAAAATTCATATGAAGTTGTGAGAAATTTTTTCCGAAAAGATCTCTAACTAGACCAGGAAATTGTGGAGAATATGTCTCTGGTTGCTTGTCACCACCTACCACGTAGACTACCCCACCCACCCAGCACGATCGAGAAAGAAATTCGACCCCGATGCATTATCATCACTACAGCGACGACATGGGACCGTGACGCTATACTGGGGGCTGCACAAAATCTTGCGGGGAACCCTAAAAAGCTATCCATCAAAACTGACCTTCCACCACAGTTAAAGCACACTTGTGACGTCACTCTATTGTCCTGACGCTCCATTATTTTTGAGATCTGGCGTTAGCTAGAGGCTCTTTAGAATGCTGTAGGGAAACGGACAAAAGTGCAAACCGACTCACGGGATAGCCTTACGCTGCATGAAAGTAGTTCCACAGAGATGAGTTTTGGGAATCCTTAGTCGTTGAAAGGCTTTTGTATGTCTATATTTAGTCACTTGGCATATATTTGATCCCTTATCTGCATTAAATATTACTCTGTTCATTGTTTTCCCACAAAATATGAGATTAATACGCTCTAAAGTATGGCAGACTGGTATCGTCACTTTACCAAAGCTTGGACTCTGCTGAGAAAATTATACAGTTTAGCTGGTTAGGTGTATATGTGAGAGATGCTCTATCATAGCTGTAGTGTAGAGGCTGTATAACATACTTCTGCTTTGAGGAGAGAATGTCAGGTCAAAACTAGGTCATCACGTTAGGAAAGCATTAAAACTTGAATCTGTGTCTGTGAAAGGCCAGCATTTGTTTGACCCAGGATTAAGTCTATCGTCATAGTGATCAATTATCAGGGGTGCAGATTTTACTAAAGATATCTCTCGCGAGATTACAATGATTGACGGTCGTGAGGGGCTGGTCGTGAGCGAAAACCAACGAGGTCATCCAATCGCCATCGTCCAAATTAATCGTAGTTTGCCGAAGAGTGCGACCCCCCCACATCAGTTCTTTACGGTGGCCCGTTAGGGCCATTGTCGTTTTCTTTCGATTTCCTATGTTTTTCTTCTATTTCCGAAGAAACCAACTTAATTTTCTAGATTTTCTTTGTATTTTCCAAGAAATCAACTGAATTTTCAGCGAATTCATAGCAATATTCTGCGAATTTTCCGTGTTCAACGACGTAAAAACAGAGACAAAATCGAAGAAAAACCTATGAAATTCTTGAAAAACACCAAATATAATTTCCTCCGCGGATATAATATTTCCTCCGCGGATATAATCATTTCCTCCGCGGATATAATATTTCCTCCGCGGATATAATATTTCCTCCGCGGATATAATCATTTCTCCGCGGATATAATATTTCCTCCGCGGATATAATATTTCCACCGCGGATATAATCATTTCCTCCGCGGATATAATATTTCCTCCGC
This sequence comes from Hanleya hanleyi, assembly GCA_036873755.1. Lineage (NCBI taxonomy): Eukaryota > Metazoa > Mollusca > Polyplacophora > Lepidopleurida > Hanleyidae > Hanleya > Hanleya hanleyi. The sequence continues at coordinate 14,465 of JAVTVY010046972.1, forward strand.
GGATATAATATTTCCTCCGCGGATATAATCATTTCCTCCGCGGATATAATATTTCCTCCGCGGATATAATATTTCCTCCGCGGATATAATCATTTCCTCCGCGGATATAATATTTCCTCCGCGGATATAATCATTTCCTCCGCGGATATAATATTTCCTCCGCGGATATAATATTTCCTCCGCGGATATAATCATTTCCTCCGCGGATATAATATTTCCTCCGCGGATATAATATTTCCTCCGCGGATATAATCATTTCCTCCGCGGATATAATATTTCCTCCGCGGATATAATATTTCCTCCGCGGATATAATCATTTCCTCCGCGGATATAATATTTCCTCCGCGGATATAATATTTCCTCCGCGGATATAATCATTTCCTCCGCGGATATAATATTTCCTCCGCGGATATAATCATTTCCTCCGCGGATATAATATTTCCTCCGCGGATATAATATTTCCTCCGCGGATGTAATTAATTTCCTCCACGGAGGAAATCCACGTGACTTGAGTAATAGAAAGACGGCAAATTCATTAGCATTTTTGAGGCTGAGGAGTGAGGCTGATGTGCAGGTGACGTCACGATGGCGTCACTATGACGTCACATCCGGTGACATCCGGATCAAAGGTCACATCCGGCCACGCGGCAACCGGGTCACTTCCTGTGACGTCACGATGGCGTCATTATGACGTCACATCCGGTGACATCCGGGTCAAAGGTCACATCCGGTCACGTGGCATCCGGTAACATCCGGGTCACTTCCTGTGACGTCGCTTCCGGTCACCTGGCGGCCTAGCAAGAGTTATCTGCCCCTACCTAAGACCCCAGTGACTTCCAATGTTAATCTCATGCAGGTATGGGAAAGGGGGCTTGAAGATATCTTTGAACGCCACTATGAGATTCGCCCCCGTTTTCGTCCGGATGGGTACCACCCACGCATACTTCGATAGGATATCAATGCACGTCAAGATATACCGATTCCCATCGTTGTTTGGCAAAGGCGCTCATATCGACCAAATCCGCTTGCCACTGGGCGTCTATTCCTCCCACGATGACCCGGTTCCGTAGAAAATGGCGACGGACAGATCGATGTAACTATTTTGGGAGTAGCTAATTACGAACCCGGGATGAAATTTTACAGAAAGCGCGTTAAATTAGGATCTGTCTATTGACGCCTGGGTTAAATTGATTTTTAATGAATTTAATTATTTAATAATTAAGGTAAAATTTATTTTCAAAATCTGACCTCGGATTTGTGATCTGCGTTATCCATATTACTTTATGACGAAATTTAGAGTAATTCGGAACAGTGGATATGGGTGCTGCCCATTGAAGCCTGGGTTGAATTGATTTCTAATAAAATTAATTATTTAATAATTAAGATAAAATAGATTTTACAATCTGACCTCGGATTCGTCATCTACGTCCTCGACAATACTTTAGGACGAAGTTTAATGTAATTCGGAACAGTGGAATTGGGTCTGTCCATTGAAGCCTGGGTTACATTGATTTTTTACATGCAAATTCTACATGTAACGCCGACCCCTAGCATGTTGTGACCGCGAGTTTGCGACACCCATTGCACACACAGATATGGGTCGCACCTCTATGGATAGCTGAGACATTGAAGTTGTGCACAGAGGTATGGGTTTATGTTTTCCAACTCAAATCTCGCAAGCCAGGGTCAAAATGTAAATGTCATATCGGTGCACAAAGGGGAACCGATAATAGAATTAACAGCCTGATTGTTGCGGAGTGTCCTTGGTCACCCTTATTTTGTATCCAAGCGTGCGATACACCAAACGAAAGCCCATCGCTTAGTCTTTTATTTAATATTTTTTTTGATGTTCAACAATGTTGACCAGCAGAAGGCTGTCCATTTTTCTACATGGGGTATATTTAGCAATACAGTGACAAATTCTACATGTAACGCCGACCCCTAGCATGTTGTGACCGCGAGTTTGCGACACCCATTGCACACACAAATATGGGTCGCACCTCTATGGATAGCTGAGGAAATGTAGTTGTGCATAGAGGTACGGGTTTATGTTTTCCAATTAAAATCTCGCAAGCCAAGGTCAAAAGTTAATTTTTGAACTCATTTTGGTACTTTTTCGGTCGAAATTTTTTGGGTCACCGATTCCTTTCAAATTTGGTGAACTGATAGTACTCACCTAGCTGATTACGAATCTGCAATCAGAATTGACGTAGGTCTTTTTTAAAAGAATTTTTGAAATACTGAAAATTTGCCATCTACCTTGGGGCTGAAATGGTCTGAAAAATTCGACCTTCACCGATTGACCTCAAACTTCGCACTAAAGTATACTGGAGGTCGTAGGTCACGAATATGAGGTCAGATTTGACCTTGACCTTGACCTTCATATTAAAATGGCGATTCGAAAATTTGGGTATGACTTTGATTTAAACTTGTTTTTTATTTAGTCTGGGGACCACATTAAGCCGAGACTTATCCTGGGTCCCCCATACATTAATACAATATATACAGCAAAATTAGAGAAGTAACATAATACCATACATTCGATGACAGAAAGTGCAGACAGAAAGTCAGTATATCGCTCTTGTTGGACCGGTATAAAGCAAAGAAGCCAGAGTCTAGAAATAATAGCAATACATATAGCGTAAATGATCAGGATGTAAGACAACAAACTTAAGAACCTCATCAAAGATGAGCTAGAAGAGAGAAAGAGAGAAAGAGAAAGAGTCGGGGCTTTAACGCACATATACTCCAACCAGGCCATGCCCGGCCGCGAACTATGGTTTAAGAACAAGGACTCCTGCTTAACTCAAAATCTTTTTGTCATGGCAATGAAGTTACAGACTGCTTGGCATATTTGTAAATTTACCGGAACTGAAAGGTCATAATTACCAAATAACAAGAGTGTACTATTTACCTTACCACTATAGCCAGTAGATCGGATTTTTTGCATTAACAGTTCCCGTTCAGTTTTGAACACGGGGCATTCGAGCAAATAATGTTCAGCAGATTCGTCGGAATAGCCACAGTTGCACTTAGAACAATCGCTGATATGATTTTGTAACAGGTCACTTTTCAAAGAACTGCAACCGTTACGTAATCTACATAATAAAATGTTATACAGACGATCACCATGATAGTACCAAATTGGTGGGCGCGGAGAGCAATATACTTTTTGTAGCTTACTTTTAAATTGAGCAAGTTCAGAAACTGTTTTAAAATCGTTTGGCATTGCATTCCAATCATTTACGGTGAAGGGGAAAAAAGACCTACGGAAAGTTTCTGTACGACAATAAAACGGGGTCAGCTGTGTGGCAGATCTGACAGGATACTTATGCCTAGAACTTGTCAGTGGAGGAATTTTAGCTTTAAGATTAACAAGCGTCTTAGAATTTATTATTTTATGAAACCCAACTAGACGGTGCATTTTCCTACGTTCAGATAAGGATATAAATCCTGCTTCTTCGTAAAGTATGTTTGTGGGAACACTTACAGTTAAGCCAGTTATGATGCGCAATGCTTGTTTCTGGGTATGACTTTGACCTTGGCGCAAGGTAACAAGATATTGTCAGACGACCTTGACCTTTTGATATGTGATGACCCCATGACCTCTGCGTTGACCCATGACATCGAACTTGACCTTTGGCCTTGGGTTTAAAAATGCGATGGTACAATTGGAATGCACTATCGCAAATTTTACCTTGAGGTCAGAGGTCAAGGTCAAGGTCATGGGTCAACTCAAAGGTCACGGGGTCATCACATATCAAAAGGTCAAGGTCGTCCGACAATATCTTGTGATCTTGCGCTAAGGTCAAAGTCATACCCAAATTTTCTAATCGAGATTTTGATATGAAGGTCAAGGTCAAGGTGAAAACTGACCTCAGATTCGTGACCTCTGACCCCGATATAGGTTTAGGGCAAAGTTTGAGGTCAATCGGTGACAGCAAAAATTCTGACCAAAATTTCGCTAAGGGGTGTTTTTGGAGGTCAAGTTTCAACCTTCACCGAATGACCTCAAATCATGTGTATATAGGTTTTCGAGGTCCCTGATCACGAATCCGAGGTCAAAATTTGGATTGGTTTGATACAAAAAAAAGTGTCCATTGAAGCCTAGGTTAAGTATTGGAATTTTCAAAACTCGGTAAAAAAAAACTTAGGGCCCTAGATCGATTCCGACCGCAGTTTCGTTATCAGCTAGATTCATACTCTTACCACACCAAATTTGGAAGGAATCGGTGAAACAACATTTTCATCCTTATACCTTGGGCTAAAATGGTCTGAAAAATTCGGCCTTGACCGATTGACCTCAAACTTCGCACTAAAGTATACTGGAGGTCGTAGGTCACGAATATGAGGTCAGATTTGACCTTGACCTTGAGCTTCATATTAAAATCTCGATTAGAAAATTTGGGTATGACTTTGACCTTAGCGCAAGGTCACAAGATATTGTCGGACGACCTTGACCTTTTGATATGTGATGACCCCGTGACCTCTGAGTTGACCCATGACCTTGACCTTGACCTCTGGCCTCAAGGTAAAATTTGCGATAGTGCATTCCAATTTTACCATCGCATTTTTAAAGCCAAGGCCAAAGGTCAAGTTCGATGTCATGGGTCAACGCAGAGGTCATGGTGTCATCACATATCAAAAGGTCAAGGTCGTCTGACAATATCTTGTTACCTTGCGCCAAAGTCAGTCATACCCAAATTTTCGAATCGCCATTTTAATATGAAGGTCAAGGTCAAGGTCAAATCTGACCTCATATTCGTGACCTACGACCTCCAGTATACTTTAGTGCGAAGTTTGAGGTCAATCGGTGAAGGTCGAATTTTTCAGACCATTTCAGCCCCAAGGTAGATGGCAAATTTGCAGTATTTCAAAAATTCTTTTAAAAAAGACCTACGTCAATTCTGATTGCAGATTCGTAATCAGCTAGGTGAGTACTATCAGTTCACCAAATTTGAAAGGAATCGGTGACCCAAAAAATTTCGACCGAAAAAGTACCAAAATGAGTTCAAAAATTAACTTTTGACCTTGGCTTGCGAGATTTTAATTGGAAAACATAAACCCGTACCTCTATGCACAACTACATTTCCTCAGCTATCCATAGAGGTGCGACCCATATTTGTGTGTGCAATGGGTGTCGCAAACTCGCGGTCACAACATGCTAGGGGTCGGCGTTACATGTAGAATTTGTCACTGTATTGCTAAATATACCCCATGTAGAAAAATGGACAGCCTTCTGCTGGTCAACATTGTTGAACATCAAAAAAAATATTAAATAAAAGACTAAGCGATGGGCTTTCATTTGGTTTATCGCACGCTTGGATACAAAATAAGGGTGACCAAGGACACTCCGCAACAATCATGCTGTTAATTCTATTATCGGTTCCCCTTTGTGCACCGATATGACATTTACATTTTGACCCTGGCTTGCGAGATTTGAGTTGGAAAACATAAACCCATACCTCTGTGCACAACTTCAATGTCTCAGCTATCCATAGAGGTGCGACCCATATTTGTGTGTGCAATGGGTGTCGCAAACTCGCGGTCACAACATGCTAGAGGTCGGCGTTATATGTAGAATTTGCATGTAAAAAATCAATGTAACCCAGGCTTCAATGGACAGACCCAATTCCACTGTTCCGAATTACATTAAACTTCGTCCTAAAGTATTGTCGAGGACGTAGATGACGAATCCGAGGTCAGATTGTAAAATCTATTTTATCTTAATTATTAAATAATTAATTTTATTAGAAATCAATTTAACCCAGGCTTCAATGGGCAGCACCCAATTCCACTGTTCCGAATTACTCTAAACTTCGTCATAAAGTAATATGGATAACGCAGATCACGAATCCGAGGTCAGATTTTGAAAATAAATTTTACCTTAATTATTAAATAATTAAATTCATTAAAAATCAATTTAACCCAGGCGTCAATAGACAGATCCTAATTTAACGCGCTTTATGTTAAATTTCATCCCCGATTCGTAATTAGCTACTCCCAAAATAGTTACATCGATCTGTCCGTCGCCATTTTCTACGGAACCGGGTCATCGTGGGAGGAATAGATGCCCAGTGGCAAGCGGATTTGGTCGATATGAGCGCCTTTGCCAAACACAACGATGGGAATCAGTATATCTTGACGTGCATCGATATCCTATCGAAGTATGCGTGGGTGGTACCCATCCGGACGAAAACGGGGGCGAATCTCATAGTGGCGTTCAAAGACATCTTCAAGCCCCCTTTCCCATACCTGCATGAGATTAACATTGGAAGTCACTGGGGTCTTAGGTAGGGGCAGATAACTCTTGCTAGGCCGCCAGGTGACCGGAAGCGACGTCACAGGAAGTGGCCCGGATGTTACCGGATGCCACGTGACCGGATGTGACCTTTGACCCGGATGTCACCGGATGTGACGTCATAATGACGCCATCGTGACGTCACAGGAAGTGACCCGGTTGTCACGTGACCGGATGTGACCTTTGATCCGGATGTCACCGGATGTGACGTCATAGTGACGCCATCGTGACGTCACCTGCACATCAGCCTCACTCCTCAGCCTCAAAAATGCTAATGAATTTGCCGTCTTTCTAGCACTCAAGTCACGTGGATTTCCTCCGCGGAGGAAATTAATTATATCCGCGGAGGAAATATTATATCCGCGGAGGAAATGATTATATCCGCGGAGGAAATATTATATCCGCGGAGGAAATATTATATCCGCGGAGGAAATATTATATCTGCGGAGGAAATGATTATATCCGCGGAGGAAATATTATATCCGCGGAGGAAATGATTATATCCGCGGAGGAAATATTATATCCTCGGAGGAAATATTATATCCGCGGAGGAAATGATTATATCCGCGGAGGAAGTATTATATCCGCGGAGGAAATATTATATCCGCGGAGGAAATATTATATCCGCGGAGGAAATGATTATATCCGCGGAGGAAATATTATATCCGCGGATGAAATATTATATCCGCGGAGGAAATGATTATATCCGCGGAGGAAATATTATATCCGCGGAGGGAATATTATATCCGCGGAGGAAATGATTATATCCGCGGAGGAAATATTATATCCGCGGAGGAAATATTATATCCGCGGAGGAAATGATTATATCCGCGGAGGAAATATTATATCCGCGGAGGAAATGATTATATCCGCGGAGGAAATATTATATCCGCGGAGAAAATATTATATCCGCGGAGGAAATTATATTTGGTGTTTTCAAGAATTTCATAGGTTTTTCTTCGACTTTGTCTCTGTTTTTACGTCGTTGAACACGGAAAATTCGCAGAATATTGCTATGAATTCGCTGAAAATTCAGTTGATTTCTTGGAAAATACAAAGAAAATCTAGAAAATTAAGTTGGTTTCTTCGGAAATAGAAGAAAAACATAGGACATCAAAAGAAAACGACAATGGCCCTAACGGGCCACCGTATATACGCTCTAATATTCGCCGACACAAATCACTCCCCACGCCTTTCGCGCTCGAACATATAGGCAATTCAGCATACCTTCGCCACCACTTTTCGGTATACGTATGGTAGAAAATAGGTCATTTCGACCCACACAATCACAGCGAAGGCTAGCAATGAAACTGGCCCAGAATTTCCCCCTATTAAAATTGTAAAAGGTTGTTTGGATATTTGTCTTAGTGTTGAATATTCTAGAAACATTTTAAACTATATCACAAGTTCTTTCTCGCCCAGTCAGCTATAATCACTAACCAAGTTTCACCGGAAATCTAGTCTTGATTATAGATTTGAACTCCAAAATGTCAATGGTGATTTGTGACCTGACATTTTCCCCAATGCACGTGTCGCTGTATCAGTGTTTGTCCGTACACAATCAGTTCATAAAGGTTATCAAGATTAAATCGGATGCAAACCCCACTGTTCAATAGGCCGGTTATCGGCATTGTATAAGATTTAAAGTACAATACATTTTGACGTACACATGTTGAGCCCAGACGATATACGAGTTCAGGTAAGGCTGAGTTCAGGTAAGGCTGATTTGTTTGCAACAAAATAATTGTTTCACCTATTAAAGTCACTTTGAAATGGGAGAAAATAGAAATGGGAAGTAAACCATTTATATCTCGAGTGGACTCACGGCTGATAAAATGTGTACTTGAGCAGGGACGTCGCAAGGTCGAAATATTGGTTTCTTTCTCAGCTGGAGGTATCCTCCGAATGCCTACTGCCCCGGCAACCGAGCAACTACACTCGTGTGCGCGAGCTAACAGCCAAAACCTTCACATGAGATGGGGTGCGTGATTTTTGCCTCTTTATGCATTTTGTTGGCAGGTTATGGGCAGGGCTCAGCAGGGTATATCCGTGGTATGTTTGAGCCTTAGACAGGGCATGGTCTGAGCATGGCTGAGATAATGCTTAGTTAATAACCTCCTAAAAGAAGAAAATTCCGGCTTCAAACCAGGCGATTCCACCGTGAATCAAATGGTTAAAATAGTTCACACCATTTATCAGTATCTTGATAAAGGCAGTGATGTATGCGCGGTCATCTTAGATGTAAGCAAAGCCTTCGACAAAGTTTGGCACGACGGTCTTCTGTTTAAATTGAGAAAAATTGACATTTGCGGAATACTGTACGAGTGGATAGAAAATAGAAGAATTAACCCTATCTGGCCTGGGCTTTTTGGGACGCATTATGGCCTGGGGGGGGGCGAAATGCCTAATTATTTTTCTTACCCCTTGAGCTATGGGGCTGAAACTTACTACACCATACCCTTGGGTCAAGCTTACCCTACCAGAGAATGTAAAAAAATGCAAGATGGCCGCCTCGATGACGTCACAGTGACGTCATTTTCAAAAACGGCATTTTTTGGTCGATTTTTCGGTCAGATTTTCCCAATTTTTTATTTATGCAATTTCTCCGGGGAAACTGCATGATAATAAAATAATTTTTGTCCACTTTTCATCGCGAGAAAGCAGAAATTTTGAAGAAATATGATGACAAATCAGTTTTCTGGTAACCCACGTGGTCGCCATCTGGAATTTATCCATGATCCTCTGCTCTGGTCATGCAAATAGGCTCAAAATGACCCCAATATGACAAACTATAAAGTCACGAAGTTTCAGCTCACTATTTTCTGTCGATCCGGAGATAGCGCAGAAAGTTTGGTAGAGGACCATTTTGCCCCCCCTCCCCCCGGCCAGGTAGGGTTACAGTTGTCCAAAGTGGTGTTGAAACCAAAGTTAATCAAATCAATGTTGGTGTTCCTCAGGGTTCGGTCCTTGGGCCGTTGCTATTTCTCATATATGTAAATGACATCAAAGATGACATTCAATCAAATATAAATTCATTCGCTGATGATACATCTCTTCTTGAAGCAGTACTTGATATACAAATTGCAGAACTGAGAATCAACAACCACCTTGACTACCTATCCAGATGGGCAGCTCAGTGGCTTATAACGTTCAGCGCGCTGAAGGACAGTATTCTTGTATATATCCTTGCAGCATAACCCAACATACCTTCAATTATATCGCGATAATGTAGAAATTAAACGCGTTACCTCTCATAAGCACTTAGGAGTAATTCTCAAAGAAAACATAAACTGGGATGAAAATATTGATTCTATCTGCTCGAAATCCCCCCGCCCACCCCCCCCCCCAAAAAAATACCTCAATGTCATGTCTAGATAAAAACATATACTTGGAAGAAAATGTTTGGGTTGCTTATACAAGGGTACTGTCCGCCCTCTCCTTGATTATAGTGATGTTTGTATTTGGCGGCTGCACGTTGACTAATTCTGTGTTTTCTGAAAAATACAAAGACAGGCTGCAGTTATAGAATAGAATAGAATATGACAATCAATACCCCCCCCCCTCCTTCTTTGATACCATTGATTAAACAAACATGTACAACAAACAAGAAAGTTACAAATTTCTCCAACACTGAAATATGTTTACCATTATGAGGATCAAAGGCTAACTAGCGTTTAGCGACATGTTATTATATAATACATGTATAAATAAAGCTACCCGGAAAGTTCAGACATCTTTGGATATGCAAAGAAATTATAACTTTTATTATTATAGATTATAAATTCTGATCGCGATAGAACATTCGTTCTTCCCACAGACTGCTAAAGATTGGAATACTCTTCATGATTCCGTTAGAAATGCAACCTCATTATCTGTGTCCAAGGCCAAAGTCTCCACTAACCAACCCTCATAGGTTTTAGTTCTTTAAATGGCCATCTGTTTAACCCTACCTGGCCTGGGGCGGGGGGGAGGAGCCCGAAATGGC
>JAVTVY010046973.1:0-23273 GCA_036873755.1 Hanleya hanleyi
AGACCTCCTCCCTGTTAATAAATGCAAGCAAACAGTCACTCTCTGAGATGAATCTAAACGAAGACGAGAGATCCTGAAGGATCTTGGTGCCCACCATTGTCCGATAATTGTAAGCTATGACTAGAGGATCTTTTTGTCCATTGTTACTAAGAACAAACGATTGATTTGTAATTTTGTTTACAGAATTTCGAATCTGAGCGAAAAAGATCGAAAAAGGCCACTGAAAAACATCAAGATATAATCTAAGTTTCAGGAGTTTGAAGATTTCTAGAAACTGTACTTATGTCGGTTGTTATAATACAAGAGAAATGAGCAAAGTTAGTCTGAAAGTGAATGTACATGTACGGAGGATCCTTCGCCTTTGTTTTGTAGTGTTTTTTTTTATTTATTTTTTGCACATGTCATCATTGGGTACTGGAAGCGAAGTACAATCTCTTTGACACTTTGGCATGAGATATGAAACATACTTAAGATTTTATAATCAGGAACGAATGCTAATTCTGTTCTGTTTATTGGGCTATTTTGAGATATCTCTTTTAAGATATCATGCTCGAAAATAGTAAGATGGTACAATACTTAATACTGAAGGGATCCGATCTGCGCAGTAATGGGTATCTTGCACAACTACACCCCAAGGGGAACCTGTGCACCAAATTTTAGAAAGATCCATACAGTAGTTCCTGAGAAATCGCGATAACAAGGTTTCATGGAGAAATCCAAGATGGCTGCCTTGTGGCCATATTGGATTTTCGATTCGGACCGAAAAATGTATCTTGCACAACTAGACCCTAAGGGGAACCTGTGTGCCAAATTTGAGAAAGATCCATACAGTACTTCCTGAGAAATGACGAAAACAAAGTTTCATGGGGAAATCCAAGATGGCTGCCTGGTGGCCATATTGGATTTTCGAATCGGACCAGGAAAGGTATCTTGCACAACTAGATCCCAAGGGGAACCTCTGTACCAAATTTGAGAAAGATCCATGCAGTACTTCCTGAGAAATGACGAAAAAGTTTCAAGGGGAAATCCAATATGGCTGCCTGGTGGCCATATTGGTTTTTCGAATCGGACCGAAAAATGTATCTTGCACAACGAGAGATCCTGAAGGATCTTGGCGCCCACCATTGTCCGATAATTGTAAGCTAATGACAAGAGGATCTTTTTGTCCATTGTTACTGAGATGATTGAGTTGTAATTTTGTTTACAGAATTTCGAATCTGAGCGAAAAAGATCGAAAAAGCGACACTGGAAAACACCAAGATATAATCTTTCTAAGTTTCAAGATTTCTAGAAACTGAACTTATGTCGGTTGTTATAGTACAAGAGAAATGAGCAAAGTTAGTCTGAAAGTGAATGTACATGTACGGAGGATCCTTCGTCTTCGTTTTGCAGTATTTTTATTTTATTTATTTTTTTGCACGTGTCATCATTGGGTACTGGAAGCGAAGAAAAATCTCTTTGCCACTTTGGCATACTTAAGATGTTATAATTTGGAATGAATGCTAATTCTGTTCTGTTTACTGGACTAGTTTGAGATATCTCTTTTAAGATACCATGCTCGAAAATAGTAAGATGGTACAATACTTAATACTGAAGGGATCCGGTCCGCGCAGTAATGTTGAAACTTCGAATTTGAAAGTGTCTGAATCTTGATTATTTTCCTTGGATCGAAACATGCAGTAGTTTACAGTTGTCGAGTTGTGACATTGTGTCACAAGAGTGACGTCCCTTCATGTAGCTGACCTGCCGGCAGACGAAAGGGTGGGGCAGTTCACTTGCAACTGCATGGACTAAAGAAAACTGATTTAAAATTTGACGAAATACATTTTAATTCCGAATTATTTTAACCCCCTTGATATGGAAGGTGAAGATATGGATATTCTCTATAGTCAATATATAGAATATGCCCGACCCTTTAATCCATCGACTCTTGTGATGCAACGTCACAACTCGGGGAATACCGTATTAATTGGATTTTCGAATCGGACTGGAAAAGGTATCTTGCACAACTAGGCCCCATGTGGGACCTGTGTACCAAATTTCAGAACGATCCATGAAATGTTTCCTGAGAATTCAAGATAACAGTGTTTCAAGGGGAAATTCAAGATGGCCACCTGGCAGTCATATTGGATTTTTGAATCGGACCAAAAAAGGTATTTGAGGAAGATCCATGCAGTGCTTCTTGAGAAATCAGGATAACAAAGTTTCATTGGGAAATCAAGGATGGGCGCCTGGCGGCCATATTGGATTTTCGAAACGGACCAGAAAAGGTATCTTGCACAACTAGGTGACATGGGGAACCTGTGTACCAAATTTGATAAAGATCCATGCGGTAGTTCCTGAGAAATCGCAATAACAAAGTTTCATGGGGAAATCCAAGATGGCCGCCTGATGGACATATTGGATTTAGGAATCGGACCAGAAAGGTATGTTGCACAACTGAACCACAAGGGCAACCTGTCTACCACATTTGAGAAAGATCCAGGCAGTACTTCCTGAGAAATCATGATAACAAATTTTCATGAGGAAATCTAAGATGGCCGCCTGGTGGCCATACTGGATTTCCAATTTGAACCGAAAAAGGTATCTTGCACAACTAGATCATAAGGTGAACCTGTGTACCAAATTTGATAAAGATCCATGCAGTAGTTCCTGAGAAATCGCGGTAACAAGGTTTCATGGGGAAATCCAAGATGGCTGCCTGGTGGCCATGTTGGATTTTCGAATCGGACCAGTAAAGGTTTCTTGCACAACTAGACCCCAAGGGGAACCTGTGTACCAAATTTGAAAAAGATCCATGCAGTAGTTCCTGAGAAATCGCGGTAACAAGCTTTTATGGGGAAATCCAAGATAGCTGCCTGGTGGCCATATTGGATTTTCGAATCGGACCAGAAAAGGTTTCTTGCACAACTAGACCCCAAGGGGAACCTGGGTACCAAATTTGAAAAAGATCCATGAAGTAGTTCCTGAGAAATCGCGGTAACAAGGTTTCAGGGGGAAATCCAAGATGGCTGCCTGGTGGCCATATTGGATTTTCGAACCGGACCAGAAAAGGTTTCTTGCACAACTAGACCCCAAGGGGAATCTGTGTACCAAATTTGGAAAAGATCCATGCAGTAGTTCCTGAGAAATCGCGGTAACAAGGTTTCATGGGGAAATCCAAGATGGCTGCCTGGTGGCCATGTTGGATTTGCGAATCGGACCAGAAAAGGTTTCTTGCACAACTAGACCCCAAGGGGAACCTGTATGCCAAATTTGAAAAAGATCCATGCGGCAGTTCCTGAGAAATCGCGATAACAAGGTTTCATGGGGAAACCCAAGATGGCTGCCTGGTGGCCATATTGGATTTTCGAATCGGACCAGAAAAGGTTTCTTGCACAATTAGACCCCAAGGGAAACCTGTGGACCAAATTTGAAAAAGATCCATGCAGTAGTTCCTGAGAAATCGCGGTAACAAGGTTTCATGGGGAAATCCAAGATGGCTGCCTGGTGGCCATATTGGATTTTCGAATCGGACCGGAAAAGGTTTCTTGCACAACTAGACCCCAAGGGGAACCTGTGTACCAAATTTGAAAAAGATCCATGCCGTAGTTCCTGAGAAATCGCGGTAACAATGTTTCATGGGGAAATCCAAGATGGCTGCCTGGTGGCCATATTGGATTTTCGAATCGGACCAGAAAAGGTTTCTTGCACAACTAGACCCCAAGGGGAACCTGTGTACCAAATTTGGAAAAGATCCATGCAGTAGTTCCTGAGAAATCGCGGTAACAAGGTTTCATGGGGAAATCCAAAATGGCTGCCTGGTGGCCATATTGGATTTTCGAATCGGACCGGAAAAGGTTTCTTGCACAACTAGACCCCAAGGGGAATCTGTGTACCAAATTTGAAAAAGATCCATGCAGTAGTTCCTGAGAAATCGCGGTAACAAGAATTGTTTACGGACGGACGGACTGACTGACTGACGGACGGACGACGGACCACGGGCGAAAAGTGATTTGAACAGCCCACCATCTGGTGATGGTGGGCTAACTAGACCCCAAGGGAACATGTGTACCAAATTTTAGAACGATCCATGCAGTACTTCCTGAGAGATCACGATAACAAGGTTTCATGGAGAAATCCAAGATGGCTGCCTTGTGGCCATATTGGATTTTCGATTCGGACCGAAAAATGTATCTTGCACAACTAGACCCTAAGGGGAACCTGTGTATCAAATTTGAGAAATATCCATACAGTACTTCCCGAGAAATGACGATAACAGAGTTTCATGGGGAAATCCAAGATGGCTGCCTGGTGGCCATATTGGATTTTCGAATCGGACCAGAAAATTGATCTTGCACAACCAGACCCCAAGGGGAACCTGTGTACCAAATTTGAGAAAGATCCATGCAGTAGTTCCTGAGAAATCGTGATAACAAGGTTTCATGGGGAAATCCAAGATGGCTGCCTGGTGGCCATATTGGTTTTTCGAATCGGACCGAAAAGGGTATCTTGCACAACTAGACCCCAAGGAGAACCTGTGTACCAAATTTGAGAAAGATCCATCCAGTAGTTCCTGAGAAATCGCGATAACAAGGTTTCATGGGGAAATCCAAAATGGCTGCCTGGTGGCCATATTGGATTTTCGAATCGGACCAGAAAAGGTATCTTGCACAACTAGACCCCAAGGGGAACCTGTGTACCAAATTTGAGAAAGATCCATGCAGTAGTTCCTGAGAAATCGCGATAACAAGGTTTCATGGGAAATCCAAGATGGCTGCCTGGTGGCCATATTGGATTTTCGAATCGGACCAGAAAAGGTATCTTGCACAACTAGATCCCGAGGGGAACCTGTGTACCAAATTTGAGAAAGATCCATGCAGTAGTTCCTGAGAAATCGCGCTAACAAGGTTTCATGGGAAATCCAAGATGGCTGCCTGTGTGGCCATATTGTATTTTCGAATCGGACCAAAAAAGGTTTCTTGCACAACTAGACCCCAAGGGGAACCTGTGTACCAAATTTGAGAAAGATCCATGCAGTACTTCCTGAGAAATCGCGATAACAAGAATTGTTTACGGACGGACCAACATTCGAACTTTAGGGGCTTATAATTGTGCAACACTGTAACGAAACATTGTTGAAAGTTGGCTGCAATGTTGCACAATTATACCAATGATGGATGTTTAGTTCAAAAACACCAAGAAAAAACCACTTTTTTAAATCGTTTCTTATAGAGACGAGAGATCCTGAAGGATCTTGGCGCCCACCATTGTCCGATAATTGTAAGCTAATGACAAGAGGATCTTTTTGTCCATTGTTACTGAGACGATTGAGTTGTAATTTTGTTCACAGAATTTCGAATCTGAGCGAAAAAGATCGAAAAAGCGACACTGGAAAACACCAAGATATAATCTTTCTAAGTTTCGGGAGTTTCAAGATTTCTAGAAACTGAACTTATGTCAGTTGTTATAGTACAAGAGAAATGAGCAAAGTTAGTCTGAAAGTGAATGTACATGTACGGAGGATCCTTCGTCTTGTAGTATTTTTATTTTATTTGCACGTGTCATCATTGGGTACTGGAAGCGAAGAAAAATCTCTTTGACACTTTGGCATACTTAAGATTTTATAATTTGGAACGAATGCTAATTCTGTTCTGTTTACTGGACTAGTTTGAGATATCTCTTTTAAGATACCATGCTCGAAAATAGTAAGATGGTACAATACTTAATACTGAAGGGATCCGGTCCGCGCAGTAATGTTGAAACTTCGAATTTGAAAGTGTCTGAATCTTGATTATTTCCCTTGGATCGAAACATGCAGTAGTTTACAGTTGTCGAGTTGTGACATTGTGTCACAAGAGTGACGTCCCTGCATGTAGCTGACCTGCCGGCAGACGAAAGGGTGGGGCAGTTCACTTGCAACTGCATGGACTAAAGAAAACTGATTTAAAATTTGACGAAATACATTTTAATTCCGAATTATTTTAACTCCTTGATATGGAAGGTGAAGATATGGATATTCTCTATAGTCAATATATAGAATATGCCCGACCCTTTAATCCATCGACTCTTGTGATGCAACGTCACAACTCGGGAATACCGTATTAATTGGATTTTCGAATCGGACTGGAAAAGGTATCTTGCACAACTAGGCCCCATGTGGGACCTGTGTACCAAATTTCAGAACGATCCATGAAATGTTTCCTGAGAATTCAAGATAACAGTGTTTCAAGGGGAAATTCAAGATGGGCGCCTGGTGGCCATATTGGATTTTCGAAACGGACCAGAAAAGGTATCTTGCACAACTAGGTGACATGGGTAACTTGTGTACCAAATTTGATAAAGATCCATGCGGTAGTTCCTGAGAAATCGCAATAACAAAGTTTCATGGGGAAATCCAAGATGGCCGCCTGATGGACATATTGGATTTAGGAATCGGACCAGAAAGGTATGTTGCACAACTGGACCACAAGGGCAACCTGTCTACCACATTTGAGAAAGATCCAGGCCGTACTTCCTGAGAAATCACGATAACAAATTTTCATGAGGAAATCTAAGATGGCCGCCTGGTGGCCATATTGGATTTTCGAATCGGACCAGAAAAGCTTTCTTGCACAACTAGACCCCAAGGGGAACCTGTGTACCAAATTTGGAAAAGATCCATGCAGTAGTTCCTGACAAATCGCGGTAACAAGGTTTCATGGGGAAATCCAAGATGGCTGCCTGGTGGCCATATTGGATTTTCGAATCGGACCAGAAAAGGTTTCTTGCACAACTAGATCCCAAGGGGAACCTGTGTACCAAATTTGGAAAAGATTCCTGCAGTAGTTCCTGAGAAATCGTGGTAACAAGGTTTCATGGGGAAATCCAAGATGGCTGCCTGGTGGCCATATCGGATTTGTGAATCGGACCAGAAAAGGTTTCTTGCACAACTAGACCCCAAGGGGAACCTGTATGCCAAATTTGAAAAAGATCCATGCAGTAGTTCCTGAGAAATCGCAGTAACAAGGTTTCATGGGGAAATCCAAGATGGCTGCCTGGTGGCCATATTGTATTTTCGAATCGGACCAGAAAAGGTTTCTTGCACAACTAGACCCCAAGGGAAACCTGTGTACCAAATTTGAAAAAGATCCATGCAGTAGTTCCTGAGAAATCGCGGTAACAAGGTTTCATGGGGAAATCCAAGATGGCTGCCTGGTGGCCATATTGGATTTCGAATCGGACCGGAAAAGGTTTCTTGCACAACTAGACCCCAAGGGGAACCTGGGTACCAAATTTGAAAAAGATCCATGCAGTAGTTCCTGAGAAATCGCGGTAACAAGGTTTCAGGGGGAAATCCAAGATGGCTGCCTGGTGGCCATATTGGATTTTCGAATCGGACCAGAAAAGGTTTCTTGCACAACTAGACCCCAAGGGGAACCTGTGTACCAAATTTGGAAAAGATCCATGCAGTAGTTCCTGAGAAATCGCGGTAACAAGGTTTCATGGGGAAATCCAAGATGGCTGCCTGGTGGCCATATTGGATTTTCGAATCGGACCAGAAAAGGTTTCTTGCACAACTAGACCCCAAGGGGAACCTGTGTACCAAATTTGAAAAAGATCCATGCAGTAGTTCCTGAGAAATCGCGGTAACAAGAATTGTTTACGGACGGACTGACGGACTGACTGACTGACGGACTGACGGACGGACTGACGGACGGACTGACTGACGGACGACGGACCACGGACGAAAAGTGATTTGAACAGCCCACCATCTGGTGATGGTGGGCTAAAAAGACACTCTTTTAAATCGTTTCTTATAGAGAACATCCATCAAAAGACACTGTTTTAAAAAATTGCACACTGTTTTCAATAGGGGCTTAGCCCCTAATTCCAAAAAAGCCCTTAAGGTTTGGACGGACCAACAAAAAAGCCCTCAAAGTTAGAATGTTAGCACGGACGGACGGACTGACTGACGGACGACGGACAAAAAGTGATTTGAACAGCCCACCATCTGATGATGGTGGGCTAAAAAGCTGAGTAGCTAGCAGGTCCTCCGCCAAGTAGCCTGTTTGAGAGCGTGCAGCATATACGCTTCCAACATCTCCTTAAATATAACTTGGAAAGTAGATATGTGTATGTGAAAAGAGACGTTTATCTGGAAGTGTTGAGACAATTTGAAGAGGTTTGGGA
Organism: Hanleya hanleyi; assembly: GCA_036873755.1. Classification (NCBI taxonomy): domain Eukaryota; kingdom Metazoa; phylum Mollusca; class Polyplacophora; order Lepidopleurida; family Hanleyidae; genus Hanleya; species Hanleya hanleyi. The sequence continues at coordinate 8,152 of JAVTVY010046973.1, forward strand.
AGCAGTAATGGGTAGTGTAACACTGAAATGTAAGTCTGTAGTTGTATATGGATTTGTGAATTGTGAGGTTTATAAATCGATGGGTGGAATAGATCAAGATATCGCATTCACAACACAGATGGGTACAATATGGGTGAGTGGAATCCAGGATGGTTGATGGCAGCCATCTTGGATTACATACTCCCTCAATGAAAATCAATACCAATGGCCGTCTAACTGATGTGAAGCACCTTCTCAAGTTTGAAGTCAATCAGACGAATTGTTCTCACGTTACCGCGTTCACAAGATGCGGAACGAACGGAATCCAAGATGGTCAATGGCAGCCATCTTGGATTACGTACATCAGTGAAAATGAATACCATTGGCCATCTAACTGATGTGAAGCACTTACTCAAGCTTGAAGTCGATTGGTTGAGTTGTTCTTAAAATATCATGTTCACAAGATGCAGGATGGACCGAATCGAAGATGGTCAATGGCAGCCATCTTGGGTTACGTAACTCAGTGAAAATCAATACCAATGGCCATCTAACTGATGTTAAGAACCTTCCCAAGTTTGAAGTCGATTGGTCGATTTGTTCTCGAGATATCGCGATTAAAAGATGTGGGACTAAGTGAATCCAATATGGTCCACGGCAGCCATCTTGGATTACGTAGCTCAGTGAAAATCAATACCAATGGCCATCGAACTGAGGCGAAGCCCCATTAAGTTTGAAGTCAATTGGTCGAATTGTTCTCGAGATATCGCGTTCACAAAATGTGGGATGGACAGAATCCAATATGGTCAATGGCAGCCATCTTGGATTACGTATCTCTGTGAAAATCAATACCAATGGCCGTCCGACTGATGTGAAGAACCTTCCCAAGTTTGAAATCGATTGGTCGAATTGTTCTTGATATATCACGATCACAAGATGTGGGATGGATGCAATCCAATATGGTCAATGACAGCCTCTTGAATTACGTACCTCAGTGAAAACCAATACCAATGGCCGTCTGACTGACGTGAAGAACCTTCCCAAGTTTGAAGTCGAGTGGTCGAATTGTTCTCGAGATATCGCATTCACAAAATGTGAGACGGACAGAATCCAATATGGTCAATGGCAGCCATCTTGGATTATGTACCTCAGTGAAAATCAATACCAATGTCCGTCTAACTGATGTGAAGCACCTTCCCAAGTTTGAAGTCGATTGGTCGAATTGTTCTCATGATATCGCGTTCACAAGATGTGGGACGGACGGACGGAACGACGGATGGCTAGCATTTCCAAGTCCTCCCGCCACGAATATGGTCCATGGCAGCCATCTTGGATTACGTACCTCACTGAAAATTAATACCAATGGCCATCGAACTGATGCAAAGCCCCATTCTCAAGTTCGAAGTGGATTGGTCAAACTGTTGTCGAGATATTGCGTTCACAGGATGTGGGATGGACAGAATCCAATATGGTCAATGGCAGCCATCTTGGATTACGTACCTCAGTGAAAATCAATACCAATGGCCGTCTAACTGATGTGAAGAACCTTCCCAAGTTTGAAGTAGATTGGTTGAATTGTTCTCGAGATATCGCGTTCACAAGATCTGGGACAGATGGAATCCAATATGGTCAATGGCAGCCATCTTGGATTACGTACCTCAGTGAAAATCAATACCAATGGCCGTCTGACTGATGTGAAGAACCTTTCCAAGCTTGAAGTTGATTGGTGGAATTGTTCTTGAGATATCGCGTTCACAAAATGTGGGACGAACAGAATCCAATATGGTCGATGGCAGCCATCTTGGATTACGTACTTCAGTGAAAATCAATACCAATGGCCATCTAACTGATGTGAAGCACCTCCTCAAGTTTGAAGTCGATTGGTCGAATTGTTCTCAAGATATCGCGTTCACAAGATGTGGGACAGACAGAGGGACGGACGGAAGGACGGATGGATGGCTAGCATTTCCAAGTCCTCCCACCACTTCGTGGCGGAGGACAAAAAGAGAGTGCCGGTATGCTTCTTTTACCATGTTTACCTGATCTCCTTCTCCAAAGCGATTCAGTCCGGAGCAAATTCATTGATGAGTATCTTGGGGACGCGTTTGCTCGAGTCAATGAATGGATTTCTTTCGAAGAGGTAGTGGTTTTCCCTTGCCAGGCAGATTGTCAAAGTCTCTTTTCTCAATGACCTCCTTGATGAGGACTTCTACTGAACAGTCCATGAGACCTCTACAAATAGTGAATTGTTTCGTTTCTGGTTAGTATGCCTACCAATTTAAATCATTCAAATTGCCACTCTCAGGCCTCAATTTAAGGAGTGCTGATGGTAACCACTCAACAGGTTACCATGAAATCTACACTGGTAACCTATGGCAACCTATTGCATAATTATTAACCTATTGTCATTATTAGTCAAAATTATGGGGACCTGAAAATAGGTTACCACTATTTTTCATATGGCAACCTCCAGGCAACCTGAAAACAGGTTGCCACCTTAAATTGAGTATGCAAATTTTAACAAAATTATTTCCCAATAACTGGGTCATTTCCTGGTGACCAACCCGTCGAGTTTATTAAGAGGAAAACGTCAACAAATTTGGCAGCTTCTTATTTTTCCAGTCTACAATTTGGTGATAAGATACAAAATGAAATAGGCATTCGGAAAACTCGTATATCTCTGCCGGCAGAATCAGAAAATGTAGCATAACTGAATTATGAAAGATTTCAATGTCTTTGTTCAGTTAATATAGAGGCTGTATAATAGCAGACACGAAAAGTTCTGATTTCCAGACTTTCCAGCCAGTGATATTTGACCTCTGACCTCGATCTCCATGATTTGCCACTCACAAAAAAAAATTGGAACTGTAGACAGAAAACTGTCTCAGATATAGAATGGATGGAAATGGCCATGACATCATATGTCCGCCTTTTTTGGCGGGTGTATAAAATGAAATCATGGTATTTAGTCTGCTTCGTTAACTTGTTGTAATCCACAGATTGGTAATTGCAAGGGTTCTACCCGGGTAATGTAGTCCACTTAGCAGTATTGATTCGGCTCTATTTTACACAGTTCACATGATGCAAAGGAGAGATCAACTTTTCAATGGATTTGTGCAGCTCCGTTCTTAGTTGTCCCATGTATTTTCTATGATTATACGTACACACAAAAAATTATTTCTGGCCGTGATAGGTGTTCATAATTATATTTTGGACCAGTGGAAATTTTGCCATATTTTGCAACACACACCAACCAGTTTACGAAGAACATTGTAAAAGTGCTGAGGAAAACTGGGTCACGTGTACCAGGCCCAACTCAAAGTACAATGTTGGTTAATGCAAATTGTATTAAACTACTGCAGTGATTTGTTAAAAAAGATGGAAAGATTTTGTCTGTGAAAGAATTTTTTTTTCTTTTTTCGAAAAAGTACAGTGCTTCTTGTTTGAAAACAGCAAGATACCCAAGAAAATTCATACAACAGATATTGCATGGAAAAGAGCAATTTTTTCTTTCAGAAAAATCGATACATGTATGTGAAATTAACAAGATGATTTTAATATTCGATGCATTCAAATCTTCAAAGGCTGAGTTTTCATGACTTATTCATGGAACAATTTTCCACTTATCAATAATGGGAAGATATATATATATATATATATATATTAGGATTTCAGCTTCATACATATCTATGTTTTTCTGTGATATTTTGAGACAAAACACTAGCTACATGGTGCATCATGTTTTGGAGTCACGTGTGTGAACATAATTTTATTGAATTGACTATATCAAATATGAGATACCACGTTTGGCTACTGGCAGATCAGATTTAGTCCGCATTCATCAACGTAAACACAGTATTGGTAACCCTGTGATGGAGGATGTTCCCAAGTGATAAATGAAAAAGAAACCACTGATATATTTGTGTGTCATAACATAGAAGAAGGACTACGAAAATATTAGGACGCTATTATGATGTTTTTCAAAATTTTGACATATTTAATTCATCTTCAGGAAATGGTGGGGAGCAGTTTCAAACAAGACAGCTTTTGGCAGATCTAATCCACTGGTCCAGTTTCTTAAGGTGAAAATCTTCATTGCAACTGTCTATAACACCCATGCTTTGAATCGCAACAATCAAACAACACTGTAAAACTAGGCTGTACCCCCACATGTAAGCCTCACTCAATTTGCCGGACCATAGGTTCACAGAGGTCAGTTTTAGCTGAGACGGGCTGCTATATTTATCGAAGAGTGGTGGTAGGCTAATTGCGCTCCCTCTAGCTAAAGACTTCTCAAATCTGAGGCTAGGGTAGTTGGGCTCTGTTAGATTACTGTGCCATCCGAATCTGAAATGTGTCTCAGAAAATCGAAGCGCATTTACAATCCCGAATAATTGCTAATTTTCCCATTTCACTTTCGATATTCCCTAATTTCCGACTATTTGACTTTTCCAGGGAAGGACCTTCAGATGGAAATAGCTGCGTGGCTTCAGAAGGTAGTCTCGCAGTTATTACACACAAAGTAAAACAGAACTCATTGTTGATCACTGAAAATTTGTCTCTTTTTTAACAGTTTTTTCTTCTGTGAATGTGCAGTTCCAAATACGGTTACACTAGTACAAATAAACATGCAGAGAGTTCTTATCTGCAAACGTCTAACACAAGTCTCACTCACACGAGCCAGTCCGTATCTAAGCAATTCCTGGCTAATATTCCTGGATTTTTATACCCTAAAACACCAGTATATATTTAAGAGCCTAAGAAGATATTTTCTGAAGTGATATATGTTCTGTATTACATGATTGCTATCATTGGCAGGAGCTTTTTTTCACTCCCCTGAAATATAATTGAGAGGAGCTAAAGGGTGCGAGAGTGATCATTCCCACTTAAACAAAAGCACTGCAAGTATCTGTTGAGCTAGAAATTAATTTTTTTGGGGGCACCATTCACATTTTACCATAATAAAAATTTTGTCATTTTTCTCCATAAAAATTAGTGTTCCGTACTAGCTGGAACCAAAATCCAATATACATGTACACTAAAAGGCCACTTCTGTCAAGTCAAGGAAAGGTACAAAGCTTAATGATACTGATTTGACTAGTGGAGATCAATGATGATGAATGAATACATACAGAGTCTTAAGTTTTTTCAGCGCCTGTTTGTCCTTGACCACAAGAGCATGTCCATGCTGTACCGCCCATTTCTGAATCCTGTGTTTATTGACACTCTCTGTTGCCTTGGTAACACGGTGCTGTTGGCATTGACACCGTCGTTGGATTCCTTCCACTGAGGTGCCAGAATGAGGCTCTGAGGACCAGAATGGGGCTCAGGGAACCAAACTGAGGCTCTGGGGATCAGAATGAGGCTCAGGGATCCAAAATGAGGCTCTGGGAATCAGAATGAGGCTCTGGGGATGAAAACGAGGCCCTTGGAATCAAAACGAGGCTCTGGGGACCAGAATGAGGCTCTGAGGGCCAGAATGGGGCTCAGGGAACCAAACTGAGGCTCTGGGGATCAGAATGAGGCTCAGGGAACCAAAATGAGGCTCTGGGGATCAGAATGAGGCTCTGGGAATCAGAATGAGGCTCTGGGAATCAGAATGAGGCTCTGGGGATGAAAACGAGGCCCTGGGAATCAAAACGAGGCTCTGGGGACCAGAATGAGGCTCTGGGAACCAAACTGAGGCTCTGGGTGCCAGAATGAGGCTCTGAGGACCAGAATGGGGCTCAGGGAACCAAACTGAGGCTCTGGGGATCAGAATGAGGCTCAGGGAACCAAACTGAGGCTCTGGGCACCAGTATGAAGCTCTGGGACTAGAATGAGGCTCTGGAATCAAACTGAGGCTCTGGGGACCAGAATGAGGCTCAGGGAACCAAACTGAGGCTCTGGGGATCAGAACAATGCTCATGGAACCAAACTGAGGCTCTGAGGACCAGAATGAAGCTACGGGGAACCAAACTGAGGCTCTGGGGATCAGAATGAGGCTCAGGGAACCAAACTAAGGCTCTGGGGAGAGAATGAGGCTCAGGGAACCAAACTGAGGCTCTGGGGACCAGAAAGGGGCGTAGGGAACCAAATTAAGGCTCAGTGAACCAGACTGAGGTTCAGGGAACAAAACTGAGGCCCTGGGCATCAGAATGAGGCTCAGCAGAACAGAATAATGCTTAGGGAACCAAACTGAGGTTCTGGGGATCAGAACTAGGCTCAGGAAACCCGACGGAGGCTTGGGTATTATTAGGAGGCTCAGGAAACCAAACTGAGGCCCAAGGAATCAGAATGAGACTCAGGGAATCAGAAGTAGGCTCAGGGAACCAGGATGAGGCTCAAAAAACCAGAGTGAGTCTCCGGGAACCAGGATGAGGCTCAGGGAACCAAATTGAGGCCCAGGGAACCAGACTGAGACCCAGGAGACCAGAATGAGGCTCAGGGGACCACACTGAGGCTCAGGAGAACAGCTTGAGGTTCAGGGAAATAAAATGTTGCTCAGGGAACCAGATTGAGGCTCACAGACCAGAGTGGGACCCAGAAGAATAGACCGAGGCTCCGGAAACTAGGGCAAGACTCAGGGGACCAGGGTGGGACAAGCTCTTTCAGGGGCTGAGGCTTATTCTTAGTATGACCAGAGGCTCAGGGGACCAGATTGAGGCTCAGGAAACCAGAATGAAGCTCAAGGCCCCAATGAATGAAGGTATTACAGGGTAGCTGCTGTGTATGGGTGCACTATGATTAGCGTGGGGTGATTATCAAGTTAGAGGATAGAGGGCGAGTCATAGACAGCTGGAAGGCGGGGTGGAGGTGCACCAAACCCTTGGGGTTGGGATTTGGTGGTTAATCATCAGCAAATCTTCAGTTTTACTCAACAAAATATATGTATGCTATCTGAATATTTCTTACGTTTGAGGTTTTGTCAGGAAAATGAACTTTCACTCGAATGTTGGTATCTTTGTCTGTGATGTCCTTGTTTTCATACTTGTGGGGTGGATATTGCGACTGCCTCTCCTGTAAAAAGAAAACAACCATATTTATTACTAAAATGAGAATTTATCAATAAACTATATCGCATACCAGTAAATCCTCCAATAATTCATTCATCCTGTCAAAATTCAATCACCCCAATTCTGTAGACAAAATTCAATCAGTCGATAACATAAACTTGACCACCCTCTAAAATCATAAAAATAATAAAGGGTTGGTCTAAGGTGACACTCAATGTTATTTCAATCGAATGGTGACAGCTAGTTCTAGAGGTGGTGGAAGCCGGAGTACCTGGAGAGAATCACCGCCCTTTACCATGTATCTGGCCAACTGTCACACATGCGCCTTCAGGGCCAAAACTCAAGCTGATTCAGCGGTGTGAGACCAGTGATCCCAGTAAAATGCCTTAGACCACTCCACCACCAAGGGCCCTTTAAATTATTGATGACATGCTGGGCATCACTTTCAATTTTAGCAAGGCTGTCACAAAATAAACAATTTGCTCATTTTTCTGGAGTACAACATCTATTGATATCCTACCGCTTGACACGGGCCAGTTGCTGCAAACATGATCCTGCCAGAGTGTGCTTACTTTATAACTTGAGGAATTTCACACTGTTCATAAAGCTCACTCCATGAATACGTACTCCCACATAGTAAACCACAGTTGATGCCTTGGACTCATGACTCTTACATGGAGGATTGGCCTAACTCATGGTTTTGTTATTATACTGATCATGGAAAATATTTTACGATAAAGATGGTCATGGATAAGATAAGGGAAGCAATTTTCAGTTTCGAATGGTCGGTTTTATATTTAGAGGGCATGCATGGGGAGGGGACAGGATTCTTGTGCCCTGGTATGGCACCTCATAATGCAATGCATGGATACATTTTGATGCATCAAATACATGCATTTACCATCCTACTACGATGTTCTGGATCCATCTTTATGTGGAACACAATGGTATGACGAGTCACGACCTCTTAGCACCAGACAATTCCAGAGAAAAATAACTATTACCCATGAATAGGAGGTCTTTTGTAATGATAAATTATTTTATCTTGTATCCTTTGTCGAAAGTGCTAGACCGGAATCTCAATAATTCGTATCCATATTCAATACGTGTTCACTTCATTAGCCTCGTATTTCATAAAGAAGAACCATTTTAGGTCCAATCTTATTGCTCCACATGTTTCTAGCCAATAATCCATAGCCCCGCCCCCATTTAATCCTTCGCCCCATGCCATTTGTTGTGACAGACAAAATTGCTTCCCTTTACTTTATCCATGACCATCAATATTGCAATGTTTCAAGGAAATAATCCATCTTGGACATTTTAACACTTCTCATCCCAGTTCAGCAGGTAAGAGTAAAGACAGTCCTTTTTTCTCCGTGTTTTTCACAATTACAAAAAAATGTATTACAGCTGCATCCATCCATTGAAGACAGGAAGTAGTGTATTGACCCGCTATTATCAGAATTCAGTCACCCTATTAGAATCCAATCACCCCCAAAGGTTGAGGCACAAAAGTCATTCAGTTGTTCTATTAACTTTGATTGCCCTTGCCCAGCCCTCACAATTAGCCACAGCATTCAGCAATTGCCGAGGTAAATGCTGTAGCATCATCAATTCACCTCAGCAATTTTTAACATGGTGCTATGTGGGAGTTATTTGATACTGCGTGATTTTTTACCGAGGAGAGTTTTCCTAATTGTGAGGGCTGCTGGCCTGATTTTGAAACATTCTGTCAACTTCTAATAAATTTGATCACCCCCGGACTTGCTGGCGGGTCTTTTCACTTCTTGTGATTAAATTCCTACAAAGTAGGCTCTCATTTACAAACTGTCCGGTAATGATTGAGTGAGTGAATGAGTCAGTCCATCTGAATCCGTTTTTCGGCAAAATAAGGAGAACCGTTGACATTAGAACCTTGATTTTTGGCATGACCATGCATTAGGGGACTGTTACCAGCAAGTTCTGAGTTGACCTACTTAGGTGACCTATAAACCTCGAAATTGGCAAAAACATGTCCTAATGCCTGCCCTATTTCGTAGGTCCTGTGACGTTATCACACTGCCATGTTATTATGGGAATTACTATACAATGTTGTTAGCAGACAACTACATGTAAAAACATTATTGGACATGATAGAAATGGTACTTTTCTGAAACCCACATGAACCAAACCATGCTCTAACGAGGGAGAGGTGTATACATACATTCCTGATGGCAGGTTCTATGATAGTAGCACTAACAAGATCTCGGTCGTCCACTCGATCAGACACGGGGCATCCCCCATATACTGCAGTATTGCTGGTTTGACGTCAAGGAATTCAAAAGCAAATCACAAGTTCAAAATAGATTTGGAACACATAAATTCAGTAACACTGCAAAACTTTCAGCAGGGATTCATAGAAGTATTAAACATTTATAAACAATGTTTCTATTTGTTACTAAATCAAACCTGCTTTAATTTCAATGCCTTTAATCTCCATTAAAGTGCACAATCAAACGTAGAAAACGGAAGTAAAACTAAAAGTTAACTCCCCTAGGAGAGAGTTATCCGCCCCTAGGAGAGCTCTCACTCTTCCCAACGTGGTTACTATATAAGCCAGAGCTATCCCATTCTCGCCCTCTTTCTCATTGTAACAAACCGAGACCAGTAGTGAACCAGGCCGCGGTACGAGGGGACGGACGGGAGGGCCCATTAAATTAAAGCAGGTTTGATTTAGTAACAAATAGAAACATTGTTTATAAATGTTTAATATTTGCTTCCTAAATCGTAAACCTGCTTTAATTTCAATGCCTCGGTACCAACATATGGAGGAGGGAACCTCGGCCATGTAGTAGATTCAAAAGCAGGCTAAGTAACCGCTGGGAAGACACAGACATGGGTATAAGCATGAGACATCAATAATCAACAATTGAAACCCTGGTCAAAGACGTAAAAGGTTAAAATGTGGATAAGATACAGTTGTACTTATCTTGCATGTCTACATCCATGTAGCTGTGCTCGTGGTGTGGTAGCAACTCTACCAAGATGTCAGAATCCTCTGCCACTAAGGTTGTAGTTCTTCTTGGTAGGCATTTGTATGAAACTCTTAGGGGCTCCGCCACGGTTGGAACATACATAAAGGTATTTGGCTGTACCTAAAAGCTTCGGGTGAAGCATAACTGTCCGGGCTTAAGGGAGCCAAGCTACACCATGGAGGTTCTACCGAGATCTGCGTTAACTTGGACCGCTGGAATCAGAGTCCAGAGTGCCATTACACCATAGAACCCTTCTCCACCATGGAGGTTCTACCGAGATCTAGGTTAACTCGGACCGCTGGAATCAGAGTCCAGAGTGCCATTACACCATAGAACCCTTCTGCACCATGGAGGTTCTACCGAGATCTGCGTTAACTCGGACCGCTGGAAACAGAGTCCAGAGTGCCAATATTTACACCATAGAACCCTTCTCAGTCCACAATCGTCTTACGTCCCACTTGTCTTGTGAGTTGGGCGTAGGTGACGCAGCTGAGATCATCCAGAAGGAAATCAGATTCAACCTGAAAGACACAAGCAAAACCGGGTAAGGAATACACTCACCATAGTGTCAGGCATCTAGAATGATGATACATCTTAGGTTGATGATGGGAGGTTCAAGGCCGTCCATCTGACTTTATAACTTCCTTCATATATGATCAGGATAATGTGGACCAAAGATATAATTGATAACGAGATGAGATGATACAGCAAGTTGCAGATTTGCTGCGATGATCCAAAATGCCGCCCCCCCCCCCTTTTTTGCAAAATTTACTTGACCACGTGTTGGGCGGTTATGAGCGGCCCAAGCGTGGTCATCCTATCTGACTGGACTGACATATCTCTCAGATAGAAATTGGTGAACGTGGAGTTCGCCGTCCAGGCACAAGACTGGACAATGTCAAGGAGGGACAGGTTCTTCCATAAATCTCAACAAAAGAACCCTGGCCGGTAATGCAGAGGGTAATTATGGAGTAGTAATAGAAGATACTAATCTAACTTATCTTTTGAGTGTCTTCCTCCATGTAGCTGGGATGACACAGACAAGGGAATAAACATGAGACAATCAACCACCAACAAGAAAAACCCTGGTCAGAGACGTAAAGGGTAAATCATGGATTTGATACAGTTGTACTTATTCTTGAGTGCCTCCATCCATGTAGCTGTGCTCGTGGTGTGATATGCAAACTCTACCAAGATGTCAGGATCCTCTACCACTCGGGTTGTTAGGTCTTCTTGGTCTTAGAGGGCGCCAAGCCACACCATTCTCAGTCCACAAACGTCTTACGTCCAACTTGTCTTGTGAGTTGAGCGTAGGTGACGCAGCTGAGATCATCCAGAAGGAAGTCAGTTTCAAGCTGAAAGACACAAGCAAAACCGCAGTTAAGGTAAAGATTAAACTCTCAAAGTGTCAGACCTCTTAGATTGAAGATTAGAGAGTCCATGGTCGTCTATCTGACTTATTCCTTCCTTCAAAGACGATCACGATGAATGTGGAAAAATGATATACTTGAGAGATTAGCAAGATGGCTGCCTTGCTGCAATGGTGACAAATTTTGCCCCCCCCCCCCTCTTTTTCTGAAAGAACTAACCACGTGCTGGGTAGCCCTCCGTGGCCCAAGCGTGGTCACACTATCTGACTGCACTGACATATCACACAGATAGAAATTTGTGAACGTGGAGTTTGCTGTCCAGACACAAGACTGGACAATGTCATGGAGGGACAAGTTCTTCCATAAAGGCCATGTGTAGCGATGGCACGAATCTCATGGGAAGAAGCAGTATACAGTAGTGGGGAGGCGTCAATGGGATTTTCGTAATGTCATGCATTGCAGAACGGGCGAAACAACTGAAATAACAGGCGCCAAGAGCCGCGAGCGGAATCGGTACGAGTAAGATAGTGGCGAATGGCTCGTACAGAGCATAACAAAAAGGTCGCCAACGAGCCCATGTAGGAAGTCTGAAAGCACAGGAATAGAGTACGACCGTAAAGCGCACGAACCTAAGCGAACAGACTCATTTGGCAATAAATTCCAGAACGGAACGAAAAGAAAATGCGAGACCAATCTGCCGTCCCAGTAATGGAAGATCTCTCAAAAACATGAAGTTCAGACATTCAAGACGCCAAAGCAAAGGCCGCCAGAAAAGCCACCTTGTAGGACACAGCTTTAGAGAAGCGGATAGAAAGGGTTCAAAGGGCGGACGAATCAAAGCACACAGAACCACACCGATATCGCAATACGGTAACAGTAGGCGAGTACGACGCGACTGTAAGGCGACGGTGCGAATAAGCGCCGAGATATAAACGTTAAGGCTAATGTCGGTACCAGAGGTAAGACGTAACACCCTAGCCAGCAGAACGAAACCCTTCAATGGTGCTAATAAGAAACTCCCTATCCCGGTGAAGTAGGAAGTCAGCAACGAGGGAAATAGAGACAGAGTCGGAATCGGCATAACGTCCTCGTCACCAGGACAAATAAATCCGCTGCAGAGACCGAACCCTAAACAACGAACGTAGAGAGTAAGGTCCTGCAAAGAAATGAAAAGCCCTAAGTTGATGACAGAACCATAATGTCAAAGTTTTACAACTGGTGCAACCGTCTATACGGGAATAAAGTACTTGAAGGAGAAAGTCGAAAAACTGTCCCCAAGTACACTCCGAAACACATTGTGTCGTTTAAGCACAATCCTAAGGCAAACGGATCTCAACACAAACTGTTTGTGTGTTAAAGTCAACATGGTTCTGAGTTAAACCAAAAATCAACACAAATCTGTGCTGAATTCAAATACAAGCGTCTAGACCGTCATGGACAATCCAGGCGACGTTCATCACTATCCACGTCCATAATCCAAAAACCCATTCCATTCTCCATACAACAGTATTAGACGAAATACTGTTGATTCCAACAACAATTTTGTTAACTCAACACAAAATCGGAATCAAAAAATGCTTGAACAAAACTTCGTAGAGTAATGACGCACCTAAGTAAATCACCATGTGAAAAAAACCTGAGAGGGACTGATACAAATGGAAGGATGACGCTAAACGGACGGACTTCCACTCCCGCCGAAAAACGAGGAAAAATGGATATAAAATATACATCTCACATATGAAGCAATGACGTGAAACACGGCGTATGGCGTACCGGAACGTGAAAAAATGAGAGAAACGTTGTGAGTGATAAACAACGTAGCGATTTCGCATTCGCAACATAATGTACATACATGCTCCTAATAGAGCAGGATACAAACTTATAAAAGTACACGACGTAACGGCGAGAAACGACGTACAGGTGAACGAGGACAACGAGACGACGTAATGTAACGTCGTAAAGGTGCGAAGCGAGAAAAGAGTTGCAACATAGTAACCCCGAAACCGATTGTAATTATTTTCCATCTTATAGAAAATAGAAACGCAGTAGAGATGAACACATTAAATGTTCCTAGCGCTAATCACACGTAAGCTCAATGAGCTAAAAGGTATAATGGATCTTTGTGTCAGTGAACATGAATACTGTAATAGTGAACATGATTACCTTATGACCTCTCCCGATGTAAATTGTCTCCTGAACATGAAAATCAGTACTGGAGTATTATAAGGAGAGAATATCAACATTTACAAACAATGTTACTATTTATAACCCAAAAATAGTCACAGCACCGACATCCAGAACAAAGAGATTTCACGTAACCGAGAAAATCCTCAAAGAATTTAAAATTCCCGAAGAGAGGAAATACATTTAAAGACTCTCGCCGGCAGGAAGGTAAGGATATTAAAAATTTTGAATTTGAAATGACCTAGCGCGAACAAGCTGTCGAGAAGCAGAAACGGTAAGTTCATTGCTAAAAAGCAGTGTGATGTTCTTGTAGACTGTACCGATAATCAAGAAAATTGAGAGTATTTCTAAAGATTTCTCGGAGAAATACACTCACAGAATCGTTTTAACAGTATACATGTGACATTTACAAGTAAACTTTTTACCATGTGCCACACAATGTGACTTATGGCAGCATTGTCGATATTGTCTAGGATTACAACAACAACAACAACACCCTCACGCTAACAATTTTAAATTTTCTCAGAGAGAAGAAATAAAAATAATGCTCAACTCCATCTGAATTATAAACGAAATACAGTATACAGATGGGACCAACTTGGTGAGAAACAAACAATTCACATGTAAATAACAAATTTGTGTATCAAAGAATAGCACAGTTTCACAATAAACAGTGGGTGAATAGGATTACATACTCACGATAAACCAACACGTGATCCCTTTGTTGATCGACACACCCTTAATCACATAAAGAGATCAGCAAAGAAGCTCATTAAAATGCAACAAACAGTCGTAGTAAATAGGGTTGAGTTGTGGTTACGTACACAAATGCAACAATCACGTAAACATGAGAGGCAGATAAACCTCCGTAAGTTCTCTCTTGAAGACAGGATATCAAAATCACATAATAATACTTGATATAACAAGAGATTACCTTCTTGGTAGGACCAAAGAATTGAATGCATGAAGGTGAAAAACTACCAAAGTCCGAACAAAACATACAACAACAACATGGAACATTGACGGACTGCTAATAAAGAATCGGATTTCCCCGGCGGGGAAAAACGAACCTCCCGCGCCAAACGAGGGTAGTACTCACAATCCTGGTAAAGATTTATACAACAATTCAATGGATAAAATCATGAATCAACGAAACAAAAACCTGTTCGTTTAAAGTACATCACAATAGGCTCACATACTGACCGAAACAAAACGGCATGTTGGGAGCCAATAAAAGCCCACATCAAACACACCGGGTCGCAACTCAATGTTTGTGTGGAGACGCAATATTGAATACACACTGCCCTAATGCAGGACTGTGTTATTAGTTAAACATGATATTTCATAAAGACTTTTAGAAAAACATCGTCAGACGATCATTTCAAGAGAATTTAAAATCTCCGCCAAAAGCCAAATATTTAGCAACGTACGTCCGAAGACACTAAACACGTGGCCGACTCAAGCGAGTCCAACATTCGCCCCAAAAATAGATCGGGAACGGAATTAAATAAACTATGTCACTCCAGATTTAACCGGCAACGGAGAAATAGACACACGACGATGTTTATTAGCTTTCTTCTTTT